>PVJO010016429.1:0-41995 GCA_004026905.1 Hystrix cristata
TTTTTTTTTTAAGACAGGCTCTCACTACATAGTTCAGGCTGGCCTCTTTCTGCCTCAGCTTCTTGAGTGCTGGGATTACAGGCATGAGCCACCACACAAGATAACTATTAATTTGAAAATACAATGGACAAACTTCTAACTTAATCCTTCACATTTAAGAAAAACCTTTTTCTTTTCAAATTTGACAGGCACTATTAAATAAGCCAAGTGTGGTGGAAATAAATAGGAAACAGACACCAAGGTACCATATGTGATCTGACATCTACCCTGCAGAGCCCTCAAGGACTCTCTAAGAACCACTCTATTGTAGACATTTATTTTGGCCTTATTTTAAGAGACAAAACCTCTTACATCATTAGAAAACATGTAAATTTTAAATATCGTGCAAGTGTGAATCTCCAACGGACTATTGTGCTTTCTGGTGTTAGAGAAAGGTGGGAAAAACTATCATTACTTTTACTTTATATGGGCAGACTACATAGATAAGGACACCTTAAAGTGAATTCACTCAACAAAGTATTTATTGAATGCCTCTGTACCAGGTACTGGAAGTACAGAGGTGGACAAGTCTTTACACTCTACGATGATCAATTTCAGTGAAAATCACAACCTTACATTTCATTAGTGTGGAAATGTGCGAGTATAATTCTGTGGAATAAAGAAATAATGAAATACATTTGTAAACAACTTAGAATTTATTTGGAAAAGTAGGAAATAAAAAGCATGATTCTAAGATTTATTTAAAATATGAACAAAATTAGAAAAAGTTAAACTACAGAAAAGGCAGATATTAAAATTGGCTTAATGGCTATATAATACAAACAAACAAAACCCAAGTGTCTTTCATGCAAATAAAGCACTAAAGAAAATAGTATGGGAATGTTTACAGAACAGGCAACAACTAGTATGTTAAAAATTTACATAAGAAACTGTACAGAAATGGAAAAATAAATTAGGTAATTTACAAGAAATGTTTTACAGGTTACATAGGCTGTAACTTAGTTTATTATGCATAAAATTTGTAGGACATCATACATTTTTTTACATCACAGATTCAAATCATGTTAGAAAAGTTCAGACACGATAAAGCTCAAATCGGACAAGAGTAACGCAAGAGAGTAATGAAACAAATGGGAACGGTGCATGTAAAATTAATCCCCAATTTAAAAGATTTCCTAGACTGGGACATAAAAACATCTTTCAGACATGATTTGGTCAGTAACTGGGCAGAATTCATTCAACTTCAGTTAAAATGTCAGTTTCGCTGTAGTTCAAATAAAAGGTAAATGCACACGATATACAAAAATGATTAAACACTGGGGCTGGGGATTTAGGTCAGTGGTTAGAGTGCTTGTCTAGCAAACACAAAGACCCCGAAAAGATAAAAATCATCTTAACATCACTTATATGTTAATGCCATTAATTATATACTTGGAACAAGGAGACTAGGGATATTGGTGTTAGGTTTACACAGTTATCCTTTCTAAATGCTGGAAATTAAAAGAGTCCACTAAGAAAAAGGTGGCAAATTTCAAATTGCCTTAATATTTGTGATAACTACTGATTGAAATGGTATGATATCCAGATGAAATTCAGATACACGATGCAAATTTAAAATAATCAAACCATTTTAACTTACATATACTTTATTTCTTATATAAAGTATACATAAACAATACGTATACAAAACAAAATAGCACAAAAATGTCCTAAAATTGAATTAGTTGCATATTTATACAACTCAAAATCTTTGATTTTTATCCTCATTCATAGTTGAAAAATACATTCCTCACTAGTTCTTTTACACTAACATTAGTGGCAGTTGCAGCAAAAGACAAAATCAAAAGGAAGAATAATTTTTGACTACAAAAGGAGCTAGATTAGTTTTAGATTTTCTTTCTTTTTTTTTTTAGGGGCTTTTTTTTTGGTCTTTTCTTATCTGAGTCTTTTTTGGTACCAGGAAGTGAACCCAGGGCCTTGCGCTTGCCAGGCAGGTGCCGCGCCGCTGAGCCACATCCCGGCCCAGTTTTAGATTTTCTTAAAATCAATTTTCCTCAAACATATCATTCAAAACGAAATTTAGTATCTGAAATCCCAGTATCAGCTCATCACTATATTTTAAATATGTAATAAGTAGGATGTCAGGCACACTGTGTGGTTATTCCTAGATAATCCCAAGGAAAAAGTATTTTAGGTTTTTAAAATATTTGATATTGCTTGGGGATTTAGCTCAAGGGGTAAGAGTGCTTGCCTAGCAAGCACAAGGTCCTGAGTTCTATCCCCAGCACCTCCCCTAAAATATTTGATGTCAATAAGTAATCTATTTCAACTTATTTATATGTAATTAAACTTTTGTTTTATACATTTTACCATGAATTGTGTGTTGGATAAAAGCAATAAATAATTTCACATCTGTTCTCACTCACAATGATCAGGAGTAAAAGAGAGCTGAAAGAGGCTACCAAAAAATTCTAGCTGGGGATTTAGCTCAGTGACTAGAGTGCCTACCTCATAAACACAAGGCCCTGAGTTCGATCCCCAGAATTTAAAAAAAAAAAAAAAAACTAAATATATCTCATATTCCAGCATCTATTAATTCAATGCAATGTCTTCTTTTCATACAATGAAAGTTATAATAATGCCCACATAATTTTGAACAGTAAAATTTCCAACATTTTTATATAGATTAATGTACATACATGTTTATATATATATATTTAATAAACCCTTCATCCTCTAAGACGTATCTACTTCACTACTAGAGATGCAATAATGTGAGAGAATAATGAATACCATTCTATTGGTTTGGCGAGAATCCAAAATCTAGTACCTATTAACATATTAATAAAAATTATGCAGTAGATAATTACAAAAATATTGTAAGCACTAAAAATCAACTCTAGACCATGACTAAATATTTGAAAATATTGTTTTAGTCATCTCAAAGATTGCCAAGATTTAAGCAACTGTCTTTCTCAGGATCCATACTTCCCATTATAATAATCCAATTCTCTCATTTTACAAATGAGATTAGACCAGTGATCAGTACTATTTCTAAAACAATACCAAATTATAAGCCCACGGCCAATGACTACACAAGTAGATAATATAAAGCATGCAACAGGGGCTGCTTTGAGAAAACATTTGAATTTTTTAGAAATAGAAATTACACAAAAGATGTATCAGAAAAGGTGCAACGATTTGATTTACCTCATCATTACTGTATTTTGAAAGGGCTATTAAGATATTTGAAAAAAATATGCACTTCTTGGGGTCTTAACTCATTAGGATCAGCAGAAAATTTAAGACAATTACTGTCTTAAATATTAAAAACAAGTGGTATTATAAAGCACATTATTTTCTAAGATTATCTGTTCACAGAATCAAAGTTGGCTGCATTTCTTCAATGTTAGAATAGAATACATTAGAATAAATATAAATGTGGTTAGAAATTAAGACACCATTGACACTTCTTGGCAATCACCTTAAATAAGGTCAAACAGTATTATTACAAAAAGGCAATATACTTCTATTTTGTTTACACACACCACAAAATAGTTAAATTAAATGCAAAATGATGTACATTTTCATTATCCTTTATCAGCTTTTACATGGCTTAGAAGAATTTCTAAATTACATTCTCAAATGCAATACACTAAAAAGCATAAAGTGCTTAACAGAAAAAAACAAAGAACTAACCCACATATGGTAATTGCTTATAACAAGTAGAGTGGTTATAAAAGACACTTAGAAACTATGGCTGGGCTAAGCTTTCCACCCAAGAAAGCAACCTTAAAAATCAAGGCAAAATGTACTGGACTACTCTTTAAAGGCAAGACTACTGGAAAAAGGAAAACCTTTTCACTGAGCTACCATCATCCAGCTTATAGGACTGGTCTTTCGTCAACTGATATGCAAAACACAGAAATAAATGTACTCTCAAAAGTAAAAGTAACTCTGGAATTTTATTTATTTATGTATTTGGTGCTGGGGCTCAAACTCAAGGCCTTGTGCTTACAAGGCCTGCACTCTAACCACTGAGCTAAATCTCCAGTCCAATAACTCTGGAATTTTAAAGAGTCTAATTTTGGTAAATAACTGAAACCTCCCGATGGGCTTTTCATTACCATGTACTATATTACTAGCAATAGCATAAACTTTATCCAATTAAGAGTCCACTTACTTTTCCATGTATTTTAGAGTAGCTGAGCAAGGGACTATCATGTTAACTTAGTCCACTAATACTTCATATTTGGGTATTAACTGGGTGTGGACCTTTTAGCTCTTAGTTCTAAGAGTCTCTAGTGGAAAGGCAGTCTTTGGGGGTATTTAGTGGTGGTGGGTCTAGATCTGGCAATCTTTACTAGGCCCCAAAGCAAACTTGTCAGTACACTGGAGGTCAACAGAGTTTCTTTTTAATCCTTTAAAATTGGCCAAAGTTCAGCTAGAATTTTAGAAGTCACTGGAATCACCTATTTTGCTAGTGAAGGAAAATAGATTTTGGAGATTGGTAGGAACTGCCAGGATGTGTCTCAAGCAACTCTGATCAGAGGTCACTGGAAAAACTATTTATACTACAGTGAAATGACAGAATGTCAAATATTAGACATTTTTGGAATGGTCAGAAACACCTTGTTTGTATAAAATAAACTAATCCAAACAATTTATCACCTATTTAAAGAATAAGGTTCCCATTTTTTCCTTCTTATTCTATTTTTAAAAGTTCATATTCAGACAGTTTTTATGGACACGATACAGCCTTCACTTTTTTTTTTTTTTGGTGCCAAGGATCGAACTCAGGGCCTTGTGCTTGCAAGGCAAGCACTCTTAACAACTGAGCTAAATCCCTGGCCCTACGACCTTCACTTTATTAAGATAGTTCCAGAAATGCACTGTCCAACACAGCAGTCATCACTCATATGCGGCTGAGCATTTGAAATGTGATCATCAGTCCAAATTGAGATATGCTGTAAGTGTAAAACATAAACAAGTCCTGAAGACTAAGGTTTAAGAACAAAGGTAAAATATCTCCCAAATAATTTTTTGTGTTGGTAGAACTTTTTTTTTTTTTTGGTACTGGGAATCGAACTCAGGGCCTCATGCTTGCGAGGCAAACACTCTAAGCACTGAGCTAAATCCCCAGCCCCAATTTTTGGTGTTGATTACAAGTTCAAATAACATACTGGGTATGTTGGGTCACAATATATAATCAAAACAATTTCACCTGCTTGTGAACTTAATACATTTACTAGAAAATGTAAAAAATGTAAAATTAAATGTAAAATTTACATCTCATTTCTGTTACAATGGCACTGTTTGAGAATACAGGGATGGCAAACCTTTAGAGCTTTCAATGGTACAGTCTGCTGAGGCACCCATGCCACAGGTTTGCCGCCTCTGACACAGACCTTTGAGACATTATGCTGACTGAATGACTTTAGAACCAAACCTTTTCTGGGGCAGGGACCAAATCTGTTTATCACAGTATTCTTCCAGGGAATTTCTTTTTCTTTTTTTGGTGCCAGGGTTAGAACTCAAGGCTTTGTGCTTACTAGGCAAGCACTCTAAACACTGAGCTAAATTCCCAGCCCCACGGGGTATTTCTTGAGATCAAAATTTTAAAAATTACAATCCCAGCAGCCTTCTTCATAATTCTACATCCTTATTTATTAATCCAGTAATTCTGTATTATACATAGAAAAGGCTAAATAGTGATGAGATGGTTGTTCACTTTTACATGCATTTCAGCAGGTAATTTCAATTTCAAAGGCTAACACATAAATCATAGGTCCATATTAACCAAAGTATAGTGATCAAATTCTTTGTTGTATTTTTTTTTTTCTTAAAGACTGCCCTAAACCTAATGTTAATGTACAAAGTTTGCCACAGGTATAAAACTTCTAATTAGTATCATTCAATAAATTCTTATTTGTACAACTACCCAAATCACAAACATTTAAAATAAAATGAATCAATGGTATTTCAGATGAAATAGCCAGTCACTGCCACAGAAATCTTAAAGCAAGAAATGTGAAGTCACTGTAGGCTTATAAAATCGCTACTGGGTAACCTAAATTCAACTTTAAATTCTAAAACATTACCATTACATGCTTTTCTCCTTAAACACGCAATCCTATTATTTACATATTCATGTCTTTAGGTAAAGAAAACTGAATTTTAAGCACTTGGACACAAAAATGGAAAATTACACAGAAATGTCTTCATCTCAGTAGTCTAATGAAAACTGCTCCCTACTGAGCAACACTGGGGTCTGTAAAAACATGTGGTTAATACTTCCTTTGAAATGTAAACAACTTTTAAGCTGTTCAAAGCACATCTAGAGGTACTGATAACTTACAGAGGCAAATTTTTTCCTGGGACTGTCTACTTCCTAAACCATAAGCAACAGACTTGCAGAACTTAACTACTGGATTTCCAAAATGTTACTGTCAATGTAAAAATCTGAAAATTTTTATAACATTATAAAAGATGAATTCAAAATAAAGAATAAATTTCAAGGCAAAAGGATTTACAAATTTTGGAACCATGATTTATTACCAGAATATATGAAACACTGATTCTTCTGTAATTCTGTAACATGGCCTCAGACTTTTACAAAATCTCAAAACATCCATTTAGAACAAAGGTGATTCTGTTGCTACTGTTCATTAATAGAACAAAATCTTCAGCTTTCATAGATCAGATCTAATTAACGAGAAGAAATGTCTAAGTATGGACCTGAGAGAAATGTCAATTCACACAAACCACATTCCATTTTGATAGTCCAAGGACCTTGTTATACAAACTCCAAAGTAATTAAACCTCCAATTTAAAAATATTGAACAGTTTAACATGTGTTGATAACTCATAAAATACAGAAAGTGTAGTGTTAACAAATATGTGCATTTTCTACTCATTTTAAAATTCAGGCTTACACTTACCAACAGTATTTCAGTTGTATTATTATATTCAATTAAATTATGGCATTTGAGGAAAAGTTATACTTCTGGGGCAAGATCATATAAACATGCTTTTCTGAGGGAGTATGTGAGAAAAACTACAACTTCTTAACATTCCTAAAATTACATGAAATGATCATCTTTGATTGCCATTACAATAAATTTTGATAGAGCACGTTACTGTCTGCTCACAAGTAACCAAAACACACATAAAACAGACCTGTAACAAATACTCAGAACCAATTATTTGTCACGAGTGAAACATTTCTCAGACTTTAAGATTTGTGATTGAGCATACAGTACTGCAGTGTTGGCTACATAAAATAAATAGAAAATCTTTTTGAGAGGAAGCGCAATAATCAGAGGCTGGACTACACTTAAAGACTGAACACTGGCTATATACAAAAGGAAAAACATTTCGACGGGAAATACTTTACACATTACAGAGCTCTCACTTTTAATATGCGATACTCATGAGCTTACCATCCCGACATTTGCAAACAAGAATAATGCTACTCTTTTATCCTTTGGTTCCCAGTGACAATGCAGTGATAAATTTCTCCAGTTTCATCTCCTTTTATGACATTTGTTAGCAGAGGAATTGCTGATGCTTTAGCTGAAATTTGGCAGCCCAAGGAGAGCACCAACTGCTCCGAAGTACCCCTGTGTGACATATAAGAAACTGTTAGTATAGTGTAGTTTTTAAATAAGTATACAATGTTAACCACTTATTAAGAACACGTTATTTATGTACCATCTCTGTATTTGTTTAGTGACATTCATTTGTATATTCTCACCCTGCACTCTCAATGTACATATACACCTTGAAATAGACTACTGTAGTAATTACACCCTCTCCCCTTTACTCAATAAAAAATAATTCCAGGTAAAAATTTATTTAACCCAAAATATTAGGTGGACTGATAATTGCTCAGATTAGAATTTAAATGGATGTGCTAAGTGGGGGGGAAAGGAGAATCTTAAATATAATTCTAAATGCTAGGGATGGGGTTATGGTGAGCAAAACAGTAATTTTGGCTAAGTTATATATTTTTATATTGTCCACATTTAACATCTGTAAACGAGAGAGGGCAAAGAAATAATTTAACAAAACATCCACTAAGTTTACAAGCAGCCCTCCGTATCTGAAAAGCTCAGAGATCTCGCACTCTCTTGGTCAGAAGAGCTGTGAAATTCTCTTCCTGCGGTGCCTACCAAGTTATAGCAACCCTTTCTCCCCAACTGAAACTGGAGTGAAGGAACAATATCCTTCTTAAGTAAATAATTTGTAGTTTTACACTTACAAGATAGGAAGCAACATGCAAAATCTGCATCTGAAAGCATGTTATGAAGTTATTCATAAAACATTATTTTTATCATACCTCATGTTCTAGAAACAACGCTTTCAGTTGACCTTTTGACCAATAATCCAGGGCATATGCCAGAAGTTTCATAGAAAGAGTATTGACACGTAAAAAGTTTCCAACAAAGACAACTCTGTTTATTTTCTAAAAGGAAAGAACCAAGACACTGACTTGTAAAAGAATTATTAAATCAGTTTAATAGTACAAAGGATTTACAAAATACCTAAAAATGTAGAGCTAGACAGACAGCTCAGTGATAGATCACTTGCCCAGCATGTGCAAGGTTCTATGTTCAAGTCCCACTATCACCACGACCCATAAAAACAAAAAAGAAAAATCAGCACTGGACAGGTCATTACACATTTGTCAAAACCCATACTATGTACAGTAGTAAAAGTGAACCCTAATTAATGTAAACTACTGCCTCTATGTATGAACTTTAGTGATGATGATGACAACTCAGGATCAGACTCTGAACAACTCTTATCACTCTTGAGGGGGAGGTTGGTAGTTGGGGGGTGTGTGTGTGGAAGGCGGGTACACCTGGGAACTCTACTTCCTGCCACTTGGATTTACTATGGTATATATTCTTAAAAACTGTTCTAAAAAATAAAGTCCTGGGGCTGGGGATTTAGCTCAGTAGTTTGAGTGCTGTGCAGCAAGCACAAGGCCCTGAGTTTGATCTCCAGCACCAAAAGAAATAAAAGTCTACTTTAAAAAGTTCTGGAAAGACCCTAGCAAATGATTACAGGTGAGACCTGTTTTTGAAAATAGAGAATAAATAATCTATCAAAGTGAAGTCTGGATGAGATTAAAGGCCAAAAATAGGGGTCTGGGGATTTATCTCAGTGGTTAGACTGCTTGCCTAGCAAGTGCAAGGCCCTGAGTTTGATCCACAGCACCCCCCCCCCCCAAAAACAAACAAAAAAAAGACTCAAATAAAGAAGAGTGGACTTTTTTCTGATGCTAGGGAGTGAATCCAGGGCTTCATACATGTTAAGTACAAGCTCTACACTGACCTATATACCCCAGCCCCAAGGATTTTAAAATGCATTAAGATAAACTGTAAATGGGCTGGAGGAGATTTAGCTCAGTGCTGAGAGTACTTGCCTTGCAAGCACAAGGCCCTAAATTCACTCCCTAGCACCAGAAAAAAAAAAAAAAAAAGATAAATTGTAAACATGCCCAGGAAGTTGAAAGCATGTTCTACTATGGATTCCACACACTTGGAGAGTAACGACTAACTAGGACACTGGCTATGTGTACCAACCCTATTTACTCTCTCCAGAGCATGACACATCAAGTCACTCTCCCTCTGCTAAGATTCAATGGGCACTAAATTGGTTTCTTAGGTGTCCTTATGACTAGGAAATCTCAGATGAGGGAACCAGTCAAGAAAAATCTATTGGTACTCTCACAATACACTGACTTTTTCTTGTTTCTGTTTTGTTCAGAGGGTCTTGCTTTGCACCTCAGGCTGGCCTTGAACTCACAGGGATCCTCTAGCTCAGCTTCCAGAGTAATACACTGACTTGAGTACAAATCTTTGTACATGAGTTTGGATAATCTGAATCATGGCCTTAATTACTGATAATTCAACTGGTCAGTGAAAATTGAGACCTCTAGCGCTAAGTGCAAAAGTCCCAGATTACTGCCTGTCCCCAAAGTGAATTACTCCCCAAATGTCATTACTCAATACACCACCTGTAATTAAGAAATTTAAAAGGTAAGATTCTGGATTTTACCATGGAGTAATTCAGTCTTTGCATAGCGGTTCTCTGCACTCGAGACTCCCCCCAAGTATCTGCATGCACAGCTCCTCTCTGTCTCCTTCTAATCTCTGCCTAAGGGTCACGGTCATCTTTCTTTCTTTCTCTATTTTTGTTACCTTCCTTCCTATTGTAAAACGTTATCCAGAAGACTGTTTATGAACCATTTAAGACCCAGCTATTGGCATGATGCCCCATCGCATTCAAATACTCTGCTATGTAATTCATGCAAAAGAAGACTTCTATAAACAGGTGCCACCTTTTCAATAAAACCTTTAACCACTCAATTACTTGTGATTTGTCCTCTGCCACCCGCTGCCCTATTTCCAATTCTCTTTACCCTGTCTGACCTTTGTAAAAAGTTGCATTTACTACCCAATACATACTAAATGATTTAATGTATCAGTAGAACAATGTAAACTCCAAAGCCAGGAATCTTTTGTTTGCTTCACTAATACATCATATCCCAAGTGCCTAAAACAATGGCAAGCACATAGCACTCTGCAAATATTTACTCAATGATAAACGAGTGAATGAACAAATGAGCACTTCCTTGAAGAAGCAGTTTCCAATCCATTTGAAGTATTTGATATTTATAAAAACTAAATGGGCATCTTACATGTGTAAGTAGAGGGGGCTGGGGATCTAGCTCAGTAGTTAGAGTGCCTGCCTTGCAAGCAGAAGGCCCCGAGTTTGATCCCCGGCACCAAAAAACAGAAACAAAAAACCAAGAAAACAAAACAAAAGCTTCCCGCATGTTTAAGCAGAATTACATATATTCTTTCCCAAACTACAGGGTCAACTACAGTGCATGCTTTTGAAGGTTTCTCCAAGCAAGCAGTATGTACCATTCCAGTATGTGAGGGTATGTCTCAGCGCCCTCATAGCCCTGTACAATGCTGCTTGATCCATATGCAACAAGGCAGCACTGTAAAGAAGCCGAGGGCAGTGAGAAAACACCACAGCATCTCACTTACCAAAGCTACTGACAGTAAAAAATAAAATGAAAATAAAAATTAAAAAGCTTTCAAAAATTACTCAGTTCAAAATGTCTTATTCTTAGAAATTTTTTTTTCACACTGAGGAGACTCAGGTTGTATCTTTTCACAAGGTTTTTGGATAAATATAATTATGTATTTGTCCTATATAAATTTAGATTATCTTCTACTTCAAAGTTAATAAACTGGGCATGGTGGCACACACCTCTAATCCCAGCACTTGAGAGGCAGAGGCAGGAGGATCACTGTGAGCCAAGGCCAGTTTGAACTACACGGTGAGACCCTGTCTCAAAAAAATAAATAAATAAAGAAAAAGTAATTTAATAACAACATACATTTGAAGAATTTTGGGATTGAATGGAATAGATTTCAATCTTAGAGCCCTCCTTAAGGAAAACAAAGAAGCCCTGTCAAGATACACAAGAAACTCCAATTCACTCTCTTCATAAACTTTTTTTTACCTCATTTACAGCACACATTCGTGCCACAGAGCCAATGTTATTGGTGATAGTAACTAAAGTAGCTCTTGCCAGATCTTCTTTACTAACAGATTCTCGCTTCTCTTTATAAATCATATTCCCAAAACTGGAGAGAAATGGAAAACAAAAAGTCAAATTGGTAATGAGCAGTCTTTCATACATTAGCATATATATTTATAACTAGCATATTTTTATACTTAGGACCAACCAAGAGTAAAAACACACAGGGATAAGATCAAAACAAATTAACAAAAATCTACACAAGGATAAAATAGTACCTTTTAATGAATTAAGGTTAAAATTAAATCTCAAAAAAAGCACACAGTTGTTCCAAGGAAATTAAGATTATTAAAATATTTATATTTTAAAACTGGATACGAAATGATGAAATTAAATGGCTGTGATTTTTGGAAGTCAAGAAAATATAGAGAAGTACATTTTGATTTTAAAAAGTCAAAATGTTTTCAAAGGTATATTAGTTTAAGGTCAAATTCCTTTTCATTTAATTACAACACCCACTTATGACATGGCAAGCGTTGTTTTAGGAACACAGAAGTCCCTCAAGCAGTTTAAGTCCAGTGCAGCATTGTCCAACAGAAATAAAATATGAGCCACAGCAATTTCATGGTTTCTGTCAGCCATATTTAAAAGGGTAAAATAAACAGGTGGAATTAATTTTAATTGTACAGTTATCTAAGCCAATGTATATAATACAGTCATTTTGCTATGTTGATGTACACATGTGGCTCAAGGTAACTGCACGGACAATGCAGGCCTACAGAGAGGAGGAGTAAGAGCAGTAGAGGCACTAGGTACAACAGGAAACAGAAACCAAACCAAAGGCTACCTTGGAAACAAAGGAAAAAAGATCCTGTAACACTGAGGTAAGAACTGAGAAGGTATGAAGAAAGGTTTTCCAGAGTAAAAGTAACAGGAAAAGTTAACCAGAAAAAAAAGAAGAGAATGAAAATCCTAGACAGAGGCAACTAATTAAAGGTTTAAAGGTACAAAGAAATGAAAACTGAAAACATCTGTGGAATAAAGAGAGCCATCTAACGGTCAGAGTAAAGGGTCACGTGAGGGAGAAGCAAGAGATGCTGATAGTTTAGGCAAAGATCACCACTAAAAGGCGCAGGATGTTCTGACAAAGAACAGTTAGAAACAACAGTTGAAAAATATAATGGGCAATGAGAATGATATACAGTAGAACAACAACAACAACAAAAATTTAGGAAAAATTTAATAAAGCAGTGTATAAATATATGAGGTCCTCTAAAATGCCTGAAAGACAAATAACTGTAAGCAAAAAGCCAAGATAACTTCTCCAACGGCAAGACTCGACATCACAAAAATGTGAAATACACAAGCTTAATAAATTTTTCATTTGTACAAAGAAAGTGATTTCCCTTTTCATATTGAGAAATCACATAGGCTACGGTGGGGGGCAACCCTTCTAGATATTAAAGCATACATTTATGCTTCTATAAATCTAAGAATAGAATGCTGGTATACCAACACAATAATGAAAAGAAGCAAGTGTGTGATAAAGAAGTCATCTCAAACCAGTGGACTATGTAAATAAAGACTATTAAATACAGTACTAGGACCTTCAGAAAGAAAAGTGAAAAACTAAAACTGGATCTACACTTTACACAAAATTTCCAGATAAATTATGATTATATTAAAATCAAATATTAAAGCAATTTAAAAAAATCAAGTATTAAAACGTAAAAGTAGGGTTGGGGATTTAGTTCACTGGTAGAGTGCTTGCCTAGCAAGCGCAAGGTCCCAGGTTCGATCCCCAGCACCGCGAATAAATAAATTAAAAAAAACTAATACCACTAAAGTAAAAGGAAAATAATTGTTTATCCCTTTATATATTTGGAATGTGGAAGACTTACTTACTATGAGTCAATATCCAGAAGCCATAAAAGAAAACACTGATAAATTCAACTGTGTAATAATCCAACAGAACAGAACATAAACAATCACAGACAGGAATATACATAAGGAGAGAAATACAAATTAAAATTACACACAGATGCCATTTCTCTATGAGATTAGCAAAAATTCAAAAGCCTGACTGACAGCACACTTCCAGCGAGACTGTAAAGAAACAGGCATTTTCATCTCCTGCTGATCAGGTGAACATCAGACCACACCTTCAGAGAGCAAGCACACTTGCACATTTACAGCTCTTGGACATTTATCCCACAGATAAACCCACTCATGTACCAAGTAAGGATATGACAGTATGAAAAGATTTCTAGCATATGTGGCTACTTTAGAGTATATAGTGTGTTATGTAATGTTATAAAATATGAAAGTAAGCCATAAAATGGCACAACCTTTTGTACGAGAGGACAATAAGGATATATATTTGTATTTGCATACAGTAACATGGAAAGGTACTTCAGAACAAAAAGTGGTTTCTTTCTTTTTTGAGCAAGTGTTCGGGTACATAGTTCAGGCTAGCAATGAACCCACTAATTTGTCCAGGTTGGCCTCAAACCCGAGATCCTCCTGGCTCAGCCTCCCAGGTGCTGGGATTACATGTGTGTGCCACCATGCCTTGTTCTAAAAGTGTTTTCTCACAGGGTTAACCTCTTAATGTATTTATAATTTTTAAACTTTATTAATATTCAATACTTGAAACCTAAAAATGGTAAGAGAAAGCAGTCTTATAACTCCCTAATAGATTGCTTTCCAAAGTTAAATAAGCAACGTGAATAACACACATGTTGAACTTACCTAGATGCCACAGCCCAGCCTGGCAGGCCAAACCTTTCATAGTCTCCTCCGTAAATATCTCGGACCAGTTTATCAGCCTGGGTGCTATCACCTTTGGATGCCATTTCAAGAGCTTCTTCAAAACTTTCGCACCCAGTCAATAAACTGCATAAGCCCAGAAAGGTACCCCCTCCTAGGCTAAAGAAAAAATAAAGAAAATTTGCAAAATTGCATTCATACACTATATTCTCTCCAAAGTGAAGAGGTGCAGCATTCATTTATTGAGTAAACGCACGGAAAGAATTCATTACTAACACACAGTGCTAGTGAAAGAAAGCAAGAAAAACTACTTAGTAAAAACAAACCCGTATAATCAAACAAATCAAGGAAGGGGATAACCACCTGGCACCCTATACTTTACACTTTGTACCTGATTAAGAGGAAAAAATTTGTAATTTCAAATGGTTTCCAAGAAATATTGTATGCAAGGCTTAATCACTTGCCAGACAAGGATAAATTCAGTGATACACGACAGAAATTTTCTTGGTAATATTACTCTTTTGGATATGCTTACAAAATGAACTCATGTCCCTCCAATCTCTGAACTAAAAATCTTTGCTTCCCAGTCTTTTCTGTATTTCTAGCAGGTTCCATCTATGAACCTCTGTTTAACTAAAAGACTAAATCTTTTTCTTTTGGAGTTAACCAAAGTAGGAAACACACTTGTGTACAGATCTTTGGCATAGTGTTTTAGGGGAAGAAAACTTTTAAATAACATAAAGCACTAGTTACATCAAACTCATGTAAAGCGTGCCAAAATCTTTCAAGAGCCTATGCATCTCTTAAAAGTTTATAAAATACTTAAGACAGTAAGAAAAAACTTAAAATCTTTTTTTGTTTTTTGAGAGTGTCTCCCTATGTAGTTCAGGCTTGCCTTGAACTCACTATGTAGCCCAGGCTGGCCTCAAACTTGCTGTGATCCTCCTGGCTCAGCCTCCCAAGTGCTGGGATTACAGGCATGCACCTCTAGGGCTGGCAAAATCTCTTTTCATATTCTTATTTCATATACTACAGAAAATCTTATGGAGTTCATGTGAACATTAATTTTATCACACAGGGATCACAAGCATATAAGCATTACAACGATGGTTTAAATGCAGATCTACTTAGCATGTATAGGAAGCTTTCTTTAAATAAATTACAAAAAAATGAAAAACAGGGAAAGAACAAAAAGGCTTTGGAAATAAAAGAATAAAATACAAATACTATAATTTTGAAATTGATAAAACATTGTCACTTCTAGTAAATGCTCTTTTGTCAAATTCTGGAAAAAAACACTGGAATCATTCTAGATAAAAATTCATTCATTACTATGAAAACTTGAATCCTGATAAACATTTAACAATAAACATTTAAGGATTTTAGCTCTAAATGAATCTTGACATATGCATCTTACAAAAAGATTATCTGCAACATTTTAACTTATATACCTAGTTTTTTGCATTGTACAAATATATGCTATTTTCCAGGTAAAGCTAGCATCAATATATTGATTTCACAGCTGGGGGTGTCACAGAGTGGTACAATCACTTGCCTAGAACATGTAAGGACCTGGGTTTGGTCCCCAGCACTTCCCTTGCCCAGTCATTCAATACATGCATTTCACAACTTGTATGTATGAAATGCTATGAATGCCATTCAAAAAAAAAAAAAAGAAGTTAAAGAAGTTACTACCTTGTCCCAGTCACTCGCTTATAGTTGTCTTTGGAATGGACTGCTAAAATACTGACTCCAGAGCCAATGTTCACTACCAGCAGTGGATAGGGATCGTCTAGATTAAAAGGCATCTTTTGGCATCGCTCAGGTTCTGAGGCATTAGCAAAATAATAGCACTCTGCTTGTCCATTGAAACTGACAGAATCTATATACAGCAAGCCCTTTACAAGGCAGTCAAGTTCATCCAGTTTGTGCAGGTGGAGGTTTCCAATCTAAAAAAATTAGAAATGAAAATTTAAGTGGAAGACAGCATTCAAAATACTTGACTCAACTCTTAATATTCATATACTTGTTTGATGATCTGAGCCTACAGAAGCCAAAGTATTTTATCTGGATGTATAAACATATCCTCACGTGGTTCTAACATACTGATTTTGTTAGGAATTTAACCACCATACAAACACAGAAATATTGTGCTTTTACGTTGGGAGTTTTACTGAGCACTGATTAGCATCTTGAGAAATAATGCCATCCACAGTATCAGAGCTTGGTTATGGAGTCTGACTCTCTAACAAAATACACTGTATCAATCTGTCATCTGTAGCCTTTGAATTCATGAATCTTTTATGTAGGTTCAAGCATTTAATAACTTCATTATGTCCTCTGGTATGATCATACCAGCTAATACTATCATGTGAAGACCTTAGTTTCTTGTTTTGTTATTATAGTTTGGGTACCCATTTGAAATTATTCATTTGAAGTTAGGTAAGAATATATATTGTGATGCACTGCACTTTTATTTAGAATTCACACATCTGTGTGGTCTAAAATAATCATACCCTTTAAGGGCTATATCTGTGTCTCATTTTTAGTTGTATTCTTCCAAAATTTAGCACAATATCTGATACATATTAAATGCTCAAATATTTGCCCAATAAACGACAATATTAACAGAAACAAATTTATAGAACTTCATCACTTAAAAAGTTAGGTATTTTTAAAAATTAGAAACACCAGCCCGGTGGGGTTGCAATAAGCCTATTATCCCAGCACCCTGGAAGGCTGAGACAGAAGTCAGAATCCAGCACCCCACCACCCCCAAAAAAGAATTCAGTCCAGGTGACTCAGCAAGACTCTGTTTCAAAATAAAGAACTGGGAAAGGTAGCTCAGTGTAAAAGCCCTGCATTCAATCCCTAGTACCACAGACACACCAAAACAACAAACAATAAAACCCTCCATATCTGGATACCAGTATTTCTACGGGCAGGTGGAAGCTGGCTGTGAGGACACCACTTTTAGCAAGAATACTGGTGAACAATAAATATTGCATGTCTAGGCAAACTGGTCTCAAATTCATGAATTTTCATAATTACTAAGTATCAGATTTATCAGTCAACAAAAAAAAATTTAAAACTTTAGCTCAAACTACCCCAAATTATAAGAGGCTTATTTACAGGAGCCATGTAAATCATGTTCCATTAACAGAATTTGATGACTTTGCTGTGTGCTTACTGTACAGTGTATAGAAGTACAGTGCTCAATCAGAGCCCAGCATGTCTAGAAGCAAGAGGAAAAGCAGTGGTGACACGGAGGGGGCTGCTAGGAAGCGCAAAGCAATATACACCGTGTATTTGTGTCAAAGGTGTATGTCCCACTTTGTCAGAATGTTCTCCCAAAAGGGAACTCATTCCTAAGTCGGGGACTTACTAAACTCAGTAATTCCCTTGTCCTATTCAAATGACTCTAAGAGAGGAACACAGTAAGTTTGACGGTATAAACGAAGAAAAAGGTAACATCTTTTATTCAGATTGATAACCAACCAGAGGTTTAGGCAACCAGAGGTTTAACCAGAGGTTTAGACAGAGATGACCCTGGGAGAAATGACATGAATTACTCAAAAAACCACACATACACTGGGCACTAACAGTGACAGAATTCAAGCACTGTTTATATTAGACTTTTTACACTGTTGAATGCATTGATGTGGCTCTTGCACATCTCTAACCTTAGACTCCCAAGTAGTTGGGATTACAGGTATGTGCCACACCTGGCTTTAAATTCCCCTTTTAGTAGTTTTGTAGAACAGCCCTTAACTTAGCAGGTCTTTACCAAACATTATGTGCAACAACATGCCAAACCCAGGCAATTTAACACATTCCCACCACCTTGAACCACCAGTGGTACAGTCATGGTTGGGGATTTGGCTCAGTGGTAGAGTGCTTGCCTAGCAAGCACAAGGCCCTGAGTTCAATCCACAGCAGGCCACCCCAAAAAAGTGGTACAGTCATGCATGTACCACCAGTGGCTCAAGCCACCTGGCAGTGAGACATCCAAATTATGGCCCCATCATAAACATGTTACTCATCCCATAAAGGTGTTTAAAATGTAAATAAAAGGCCAGTCACAAATACATCCTTCCTCTGCCTCCTTAGGGTAACTAACCTAAGGAATATTCTAGATGGAAACTCAGCATCATATTTAAAACTCAACACAAGGAGTATCAATTTTTGGCTCAAGCAACAAATACTTACTGTACGAAAATCTTTTTCAAACTTGTAAGCACCACCTCCTGTAGCACATAGCACCGTGTGTAATGTTGAGAAGTTTTTATCTCTTCCCATTTGGATAAAAGTAGGCAGGTCCTGGGTTGGAAATCTGATAAAGTGCAAGTTCCCTCTTCGGCCAAAAAGTGTTAAATCCTTCAGTTCAAGGTGTACATCCCGAATACCAGTAGATCCATATGCCACATTAGAAGTCAAATATTTCCGAATACTTTTTAAACTCTCAACTTCCTCTTGTTCTTCCTCTGCTGTGATATCGATAGGTTCAAAGTATGAGAGCTTCACTAAAGTTCCCCCAATGTCCATGCCAAACCAAGGGAAAGCTGTGAAAACAAAACAAAACAAAACATATATATATATGGGAGGGAACAGATTTCAAAAATGCAACCTGGGAACAAGCAGTTAATTATCCGCGAACTCATTTATCCTGAAGTATGTATTTAATCACTAATGATTGGGCAAGATGCATCTTCCACGTGCAATTTGCCTTTCATCTTCAATTTTATTTGTTTATTTTTAAAAAACTTATAGAATACTCAGAGATGGTCCAGGGCCTTTTAAATCCTGGTCCAAAAGGTATTCCTTTTCTTTACTGAATACTTAACCTCATCCACAGGAAATATGAAGAATTTGAACCAATTTTGTTTCAATAAATAAGTCATTACCTAGGGCTTGAATGTCTTTCTATAAAGATTTTAATAATAAAACTGGCTTATAATCACCCAAGAGAAAAGTAGGTCCTTAAAAAAAAATTATTTTCTATTTATTTTTTGCTCATTAAGCAAAGTAAGTTTCTTTGGGACATCTGGTTAACACTGCTGAGGGTAAGTCATACTCTGGGATAAGCACATTTAGGCTGGCAGTGTCATTCAGATTTGGGATGTGGCATTCTCTTACTAACTGGGCTGTATTATTGACTCTAGAAAAGCCACTAACCTCTCAATGTGACTTTTCTGAATTTCCTTCAGTAAATCAGAAATGTAAAGATAAAATCCCAGCCCTCAAGGAGAGCTCACTCTAGCAGAGAAAACAAATATAAATACATAAGAATGAGATAAGTAAAAGAAAGTTTTATGTGCAGTACAAAGTCATAAGGAATGCTAAATTCTATGCCTGTTTAAATGTGAGGAATACTACTAAAAAAAAAGCCTACATACCCGGCAGACGCCTAAGTCAATATAATTAGAGACTTAGGAAAAAGATTGAGGCTGAGAAAATAGGAGTCAATTACAAAGGGTCCTGTACACTAGGCAAAGGAGCTTAGATTTCGATTTGTAGACAGATCGGGGCACTACTATTGACCAGAAAGCTATATAATCCACCTGCAAATTAAAATTATTATCTAGTGGCACAATGCAAGATACACAACTGCTGACAATGTGCCTATAGAATAAATAAGAATAAGGTACCCTAAATCCAGATCAAAATCACCTAGGTATTAGTTTAAAAACAGATTTCTGAGCCCTCATTCCACAGGCACTGGGGCAGTGACATTTAAGAGCTCTGAGACTCTTATTTACACATACACACACAGAGAATACTATCTATGAAACACAGTAAGATCTAAATGGCCATCTAAATGGCCACTAGCTTTGGCCACCTGATTCCTTCATGCTATTCTACACTGCGATTTCTTTTTGTCAGCCATAATCCTTACACGGAGGCAAGGCAGTGTTTTATTGTTCCCAAGGCTGGAGGAAACATCACTATTCCAATATTATGAATTACAAAATTTTAATTCTTAGAATTTGTTTAAAGCACAACTGATTCAGTTTCCATGAGATTATAGCTGATAATTACCGAGTACTCAGTATTGGCCATAGATGTTCATTTACCTCAATATCCCTAATATGAAGCTGCCTTATTGTGTGTGCCATTTCAGAGACAAGCACAGGAGAGATTACAAACCTTCTTTAGCATTCTACTCTAGAAAGTCTATTTCCATTCTCTGGTATTTTAACTGCTGAGAGTGCTTCAAAAATAATTTAATACTTAAAATACATGGGTTACAAAATGTTTGGGAACAAAATATATTTTTTATGTGCAAGTTACCAAGAAAAATTCTAAAACTCCATTTGTTTTTAAAATATTCATTTTACATAGCTGGGTATGGTGGAACAAGTCTCTAATCTCAGCACTTGGGAAACCGAGGCAGGAGGATCACTGTGAGTTCAAGCCAGCCTGGACTAGAGAGCAAGACCCTGTCTCAAAAAAACCAAAAGCCAATCCCCAGCACAAAAACAAAAACAAAAACAAAAACAAAAAAACCTCACCAGAAGTAAAAAAAAGAAAAATAAAATAAAATATTCATTTTGCTTAATACATGTGTACTATTAGAAAATTAGAAAAAATGATTCAATGAGAAAGAATTCTATAAACATTTCTCTATTCTAGACTCCATACAATGGAGTTAGGGATTTAGCTCAGTGGTACAGCGCTTGCCTAGTAAGCGCAAGGCCCCAAGATCAATCCCCAGCACCCAAGAAAAAAAGAATAATTTTATACATTTACTACAATTACTGTGATTTTGAATGTCTAAGGAAGTAATTCTCACTACCCTTGTTTCAAAACCAAATTGTGTATCTCAAACTATTTTAAAAACAACCTTAAGAAACAAAAAAATTTTCAAAAGTACAATGACTTCAGGCTGTAATCTGGTAAGCATGGGGCTGTAACATCCTAAACAAGTACAGTGCTACACTTCTATGCCACCCATACAGACTGGAGTAAGTAAGAAGCAACAAGCCTACCCTGCCAGAGAAGAAACCCAAGGCCTTGGGCATGTTCAGGCAAGGGCTCTACTGCTGAGCTCTATCTCAGGCCAAGGTCAACTTAAACACAATTAATACGGTCTCTAAAGGAATAGCATACCATCTGCAGAAACCATAAAGTAATGCATCCCTAGGTAAAAAGAAATATGGTGGGCTGGGGATTTAGTTCAGCGGCTAGAGTGCTTAATTTGCAAGCACAAGGCACGGAGTTCGATCCCCAGCACCCAAAAAAGAAATATGGTTATCATTTATCACTAAGTTTTGCTTTTCGGTTTATTCACAAAATCTAGAATTTCTGCTTTAAGAAATTCATGCAGCCAAGCATGGTGGTGCACGTCTGTAATCCCAGGACTCGGGAAGCTGAGGCAGGAATGCTGCGAGTTCAAGGCTGGCCTGGGGTACACAGTGAGTTCAAGTCCAGCGTGAACTATATACTGAGATCCTGTCTCAAAAAAAAAAAAAAAAAAAAAGGAAATTCATGTGAAAATTTACACACACTTCCTTTGCCCCGCCCCATCCCTTATTCGAATAATCAGCAGCAACAAGCAGCAATACTAATAAAGGGAGAAATTTACTGGAAGAGTATGAGCTTGGACAAATACACTTAAGAGAAAACACCAGGAACAGATCTACTGATCCAATAAACTATAAATTCTTTGAAAATTGCTGCATATCTGTCGAAAACACATGTAATCAGGACACTTTTTGAAGAGCATTACATAAAAGAATTCTTCTAACAGCATCTAACAAAAATCAACTCTCCTATAGTATTTGCTGCTTGATTTTAGGTGATTTCATGGGGAGGAATAGAAAACATTATTGCCATATAATTTCTTTTCTTTTTTTTTGGTGCTGGGAATCGAACTCAGGGCCTTGTGCTTGCAAAGCAAGCACTCTAATCACTGGGCTAAATCTCCAGCAATCCTGTATAATTTCTACAGTAAGATTAAATTAAAAATGTACAGTTTTCAAAGTGTAAAATACATAATAATCAATCTTTGCATCTTTTCTTGTTGTGCCTCATGTGAGAGCCAGGTGTCAGAATATGTATGCAAATATGAAAATGTTACTGAGGGTGCAAATTGCAAAGCAACAACAAGTTCAAAGTTCATGTTATTTATCTGCAACCAGGAGCCTTTGCTCCCAGGTTTGTAAATGCCTTAACACTGCCATTCCTAAAAGACCCCCAAATTAACACTCACATGAAAAACTTTCAACTCTTACATACAACTATGAACTGTATTTCAAAAATACTGCCTAGACAAATAGTTCAAGTTTATTTATAAATAATGGAATATAAGAAATTTTTCTAAATCTATAATAGGCACGAAAGTTTGACTCTAAAGGTAAGTACATCAACAGTAAACTCCAAAATAGTAACTGACTACTCATTAACACATGCATAAAAGATTCTGCAGCCTCCCTCCCCACCTGTTGAAAGGTTTTTTATTGTTCCCTTTTTTTTTTTTGAGAAAAGGTTTTGCTTTGTAGTTCAGACTGGCCTCAAACTTGTATTGAAGCTCCTGCTTCAACTTCCTGAATGCTGAGATTACAGCTATGCAACCATTACACGGGACAGAAAGGCTCATTTTTATGGGATTGGTCCCTTCCTGTCTCCACCCCCAAGTAAAATCCTGCTTTTAAAGTCTTTAAAGTACAAGAAAGTGTTAATGTTTAATGACTCCCTCACAGAGAAAGAGAATGACTGTTTAGGTATAACTGTCATTAAAATGACAAAAATGAGCCTGGGCGGTGGCACAGGCCTGTGATCTAGCACTTGGGAGGTTGAGGCAGGAGTATTGCCCCATGAGTTCCAGGCCAGCCTGTGCTACCCAGTGAGTTCAATGTCAGCCTGAATCACAAATCGAGACCCTCTCTCAAACAAAACAAAACAAGAAAACCAAAAAGCTTCTCAGGTGACCAAACTAGCTCTAATTAAAAAAGCTTTACAGAAAAAAAAAATAATCTAAGCAAAGCTATGTATTGTTACAGCAATATTAAACATCTCACGTATATTTTTGACTTTCTTCTTAAACTCAGAGAAAGGCAGGAAAGGAAAGAGAATTGAGCCCTATCAGAAACTCTAATTAAAAAAAAAAAAAAAGCACCTCATCTCATTAGATGCAAAAAAAGCATTTGACAAAATCCAACACCCACTCATGGTAAAAACACTACAGAAATTAGGAATAGATGGTCTATATCTTAATCTGATAAAAGCCATCTATGATAAACCAACAGCCAACATCACACTAAATGGTCAGAAATTGGAAGCTTTCACACTAAAATCTGGAACAAGACAAGGTTGTCCACTATCACCACTATTGTTCAATGTAGTTCTAGAAACATTTGCCAGAGCAATCAGGTAAGAGAAAGAAATAAAAGGAATGAAGATAGGAGAGGAAGAAGCTAAACTATCATTATTTGTGGATGACATGATACTCTACATAGAACATCCCAAAAATTCCACCAAAAAACTTCTAGATTTAATAACTAAACTCAGTTGCGTAGCTGGGTACAAAGTCAACACCCAAAAGTCAACAGCATTCCTATATACCTATAACAAACTCACTGAGAAACAAATAAGAGAAGATATACCTTTCACGATCGCATCAAAAACAATGAAATACTTAGGAATCTATCTAACAAAGCAAGTAAAAGATCTTCAGTGAAAACTACAGTAGTCTAAAAAAGGAAATCGAAAGGGATTTCAGAAAATGGAAAGATATCCCGTGTTCTTGGGTAGGAAGAATCAACAGAGTGAAAATGGCCATACTTCTTAAATTACTATACAGATTTAATGCAATTCCAATCAAAATACCAATAATACCAATACGTCACAGAATTACAGAAAACAATCACAAAATTCACCTGGAGCCAGAAGAGACCAAGAATAGCAAAAACAATCCTGGGCAACAGGAATAAGGCAAGGCACATCACAATCCCCAACCTGAAAGTATATGACAAAGCTACTGTGATAAAAACAGCATGGTACTGGCACGAAGACAGACCTGAGGACCAATGGAACAGGCAGAAGATACAGAAACAACTCCAAACATACTCAAATACTTCATCTTCAACAAAGGAGCCAAACACCCTCACTGGAAGAAAGATAACCTCGTTAATGCATGGTGCTGGAAAAACTGGCTTGCCACATGCTGGAAACTAAAACTATACTAAGCTAAAATCAAAGTGGATCAAAGATCTAAACATTAAAACAGAAACACTAAATCTTTTTTTTTTTTTTTTTTTTTTTTTTTTGTGGTGCCGGGGATTGAACTCAGTCCCTTGTGCTTACAAGGCAAGCACTCTAATCACTGAGCTAAATCCCAGCCCCAGAAACACTAAATCTTCAGGAAGACAGAATAGTAAGAACTCTTGAAGACATAGGTGTAGGAAAAAAAAAATTTATGAACAGAACCCAGTCTGCACAGGAAACACTACAAAGAATCAGTGCTTGGGACCACACCCTATTAAAAGGCTTTTATTTTGCACAGCAAAAGAAATTACCAATAGAGCTGAGCAAAAACCCACAGAAGGGGAAAAATTTTTTGCCAGCTGCCCCTTGGAAAAAGGTCTAACATCTGGAATATATAAAGAACTCAAAAAAAATCAAACCCCTCAAATTTAAAGACCCAATTCAAAAATGGGCATCTGAAATGAATAAACATTTCTTAGATGAAGAAATAAAAATGGCAAATAAATATATGAAAAAGTGTTCAACACCATTGGTCATTTAAGAGATGCAAATCAAAACAACGCTAAGATACCATCTCACTGCAGAAATAACAGCTACTATCAAGAAATCAACCAATAACAACTGCTGGCAGGGCTGGGTGGGGGGAGGGAAGGTACCCTCCTCCACTGTTGGTGGGAATGTAGATTGGTCCAACCACTCTGGAAATCACTGTGGGAGATTCCTCAAAAAACTACGATTAGAGGTTCCACTTGACCCAGCTATTCCTCTGCTTGGTATCTTCCCAAAAGGATTAAAATCATCATATCACAGTGATATATGCACAACCATGTTTATAGCAACACAATTTGTAATAGCTAAGTCTTGGAAACAACCCAAATGCCCAACAATTAATGAATGGCTAAAGAGGATGTGGTTTTTCTACACAATGGAGTACTACTCTGCCATAAAAAAGGATAAACTAAGAGACATCTGTAGGTAAATTGATGCACCTTGAGAACATACTTTTAAGCGAAATAAATCAGACACACATGAGTATACATCAAATTGTTTCTCTGATATGAATGAGTAACCATAAGGGTAAATAAGGACAGAGATGTAATAGATGTTATATAAAAGGAAGGTTATATTCAAGAGAGGAGAACTTGATAGGGAAAAGAAGGGAAAAAATGTAAATAAACCTGCTGCAAACAGGGACGAGAGGGGTGGGAAAGAGGGGGGAAAACCAAGGCATATCATGTATAGGTACAAAATAACCATGTTGAATATGATCATTATATTTTCAGTAATTCTTTTTTTTTTTTTTGGTGCTGGGGATCGAACTCAGGGCCTCGTGCTTGCTAGGCAGGCACTCTAACCACTGAGCTAAATCCCCAGCCCAATCATTATGTATACAATGTACTATTACATGTTCGGGGGGGGGAGCATCTTTTGCGTAGAGATCTTACCAGTTTTGGAGTTCAAATCCTTTTGCCTAAGAAATAATCACTATCAAAAAACATGAGGCAGGCAATAACAGAGAAGAAACAAATTCTCAATTATGATCCACTCCTATCATTTAGGAAGTGCTCTACTTACTAACTTTTGATTTTATCAGTGTATTCAAAAATACCTAATGTTTCCTATTTTTGTCACTTATAAAAATGTGGGAAGGGAATGAAGCCCAAAGATTACTTATTCGTAATAAAAACACAAGTGTATTAAATACAACTGTAGGGTAAAAAATAAATAAATAGATACACCTGTAGGTGCACAGAGTTCCAGGACTAAGAAACCTATCAGTTTCCTAAGAAATCAAGCAGGCATATCCACGGCTTTACTGCTAAGAGTAGTTCATCAGTGCATCAAGAGCTTACGTAGTATATACAATCTGAACATTTCTTCTTCCTTCTTTGTTTTGGGGTAACACACTGACTGCAGCAGGGAGCAGGGCTGATGCTACATACTTTTAACAAGTAAAACAAAACACATTCCATAAATATAAACAAACACTGTGAGGATGGCAAGTATACAGTACCTTCTCCAGACTGTGAGTATTCCCTAGAATATCAGATGATCTGTTTATCCGGCCTTCAAAAAAGCAATAGCTTTATTCTCTGCCCCAACTGATCTTTAAAGAGTTACCAAAACAAAAACATCTCCAACTACCTCATGGACAGAATGCTACCAAGAATTATTATCTTCCTGCCCAGGCAGATCATATACAGAAATGCTGAAACCCGCATGTCCAATAATTACCTTTTCAAATGGTTAAACAGAAGTTACTGTATGTAGCCACAAGGACAGACTATTAACTTCTATCAAAATGTGTCAAATTTCGTATCTTACTGTTAGTAAAGAAGTAGGGAAGTACTTTAGAACTATTTCACTGCTGTTGATCCCGTGAAGGTCCTATCCCAAGGGATCCCACACCAAATTTAACTGTTCTTTACTGCTGAGACACCAAATGCTGAAAATGTTCAAAAAACTATAGGGTACTTTAATTTTATTTAATTTTATTTTTTTGGTGCTGGGGAATGAACTCAGGGCCTTCTGCTTGCAAGGAAAGCACTCTAACCACTGAGCTAAATCCCCAGCTGTTAAAAACAACTACTGTATCTCACTAGTATTATGATTATGTTATCCTCTTTCGGGTTTTTTTTTTTTAAAGAACAAAATTCTAAACTGGGCACGCATATTGGTAAACTGCAGACACACTTCAAGTCCTTGGATAAAAGACAATTCTTTTTTTTTTTGGTGCTGGGGATCGAACTCAGGACCTTGTGTTTGCAAGGCAAGCACTCTAACCATTGAGCTAAATCCCTAGTGATAAAAGACATTTCATTTCTAGCAATCATTCCAAATAAAAACTGTGGTGTTTTGAGATACCTGTCTTCACACCTTCAGTAATAAGATTCCTTAGGACAGCTTTCAGTAAATTTTGTTTTCTATAATAAATTACTTCTAAGGGGAGCTCCACTAGAAACTTCCTTCAGATGTACCTTATTACCTACCTATTTTGAAGTGCTAATCTTAAACTAAATTTATAATGAGGCCAATCAAATTATAGAAAAGCAGATTACACACATATGCTATATGCACTCTTTGTGCCTAATAATTTCCAGGACCTTACTACTTGGGTTAGCAAAGCACTCACTCAAAATCTACATTACACATTTAAATATACTTACCATCTTTTACTATAACCTTGTGAGTTATAAGACATCCAGGTAAACAAAACACAAGCTGAAAAATTTATACCTTAAGAAATCATGTCTGCTAGAATACAGAGGATTATTACTCATTTACTTTCTCCTTGGCCTGGGATTGAATTAACACAAAATTTCAAATGCTAATCTTCTAGTTATACAATCTCCATGGCAAAATAAATTTCCTTGTAAAATTTCCTGGTTAATAAACGCATTTGGTTTATAACCTGATAATATACTAGTGATGTACCTAAAAGTAATGTTTTCTAACACTTAGGTGGTTAATATAAGAAAATGTACAAAGCCCTATCACTTTGCTTTTGTTCTTTTTTTTTTTTTTGGTTTTTGAGATAGGGTCTCACTTAGTAGTTCAGCCTGACCTTGAACTCACTATGTAGCCAGGACAAGCCTTGAACTTGCAGTGATCCTCCAGTCTAAACCTCCCGAGTGCCGGGACTACAGGCGTGTGCCACCATGCCTGGCTTCTTAATTTTTTGAAACAGGGTCTTGCTATGGAGTTCAAACTGGCCTCTAACTCTCAAGATCCTCCTGCCTCAGCCTCCCTAGTGCTGGGATTACAGGTGTGCACCACCATACGAGGCTGCAATACATTTTAAAACTATGAAACGAAATACAGTCCGTAAACTTAGGGGCTGGGGATAGCTCAGTGGTTAGAGTGTTTGCCTCACAAGCACAAGGCCCTAAGTTCAATACCAAGCCAAAAAAAAAAACCCCACCAAAAATAAAACCTAACCCTCCCCCCCAAATTTACAATAGGGAAAAAAAAAAGATGTATTAGTTTAATTTGGCAACTGTAACTTAAAAGTGCTTCTATACTTTTGTTTAAACCAACCCCATGGTGTTATAGACTCTGAACTAGCTGAAGAATTCTACAGCTACAACAAGAAATCACTGGGGGGATAAAAATTTTATCAGCAGACAAAAACTACCAGATAACAAAAGTTTGTGTTTTTCCTGTATTTAGCTTATGTCCCATAGGGTTAGAGATTTAGCTCAGTGGTTAGAGTGCTTGCCTAGCAAGCACAAGGCCCTGAGTTCGATCCCAGCACCAAAAAAAAAAAAAAGATTATGTCCCATTGATGCAGAACGCTGGACTTTAAACCAGCCGATTCAGGATTCTAAACTTCATTGGCACACAGTTGGTAGAGGAGGCCCCGAAGTTACTCCTCCTTCGTAAAGACCAAAGCATCACACATTTAAATAACAATTAGTTTTCAGAGGTCATTAGCAGGTTGCTTCTCCAGCGAGGTTTACAAGATCCCTGGTGGGCAGAAAGGCAGGGAAGGTGTTAGTGGTCTTCTTTACAGATGCAGATTTTCCAGAACAGTTGGGAGCATCCCATTAAACACTGTTAAACCTGCAAAACCCGAATACAATTCTAAATTTTGAGTATAGCTCTCCACATTCCGAATTGTCCTGGGAGACTTACACTTGTGACAACCAAAGGGATGAGCGATGAACGAAGTCAATTACAGACGTAAAAGGCTTTTAAAAAGCTACAAATAAAAGGAAGCAAATGAGTTCATCTGCTTTCTTACAGCTTGGGTTTTTTTTTTTTAAATGCACACACATACAGTCATAAGAAAATCTATACAGGTATTCCCCATAATAACTGTAGTACGCGCCGGGCGGCGGGAATACAGGTGTTTTTAATCTTTCCATTTCTGTTTTTTAACACAAGCATGAATTAATTGATATTCTACACAAAAACCGGCTATGGCAATTTACCCACTGGTAGGTTACATGCACGTGTGTTTAAAAGCTCCAATTGTGAGAACACTGACAACTCTCAGGAAATCACCGGATTTCAAGGACACAAGCAGGAAGTCCAAAAATTACTGAAAATGGGTGGTAACTGCCCCTCGCCGACAGCCACAACCATCTCTTTTCAACCTGATTTCAAGCCGCGAGAGGCTCCCCTCTCGCTGGGCAAAACCCGAACCAAAAATTCCCTCTTGCAACCTCCCAGCTCACGAAGAGGAAGTGGGAGGACAGGGCCTGGGGCGGCAGGTGCCCCACAAGCACGCCCCGGGGGATGGAGAGGTCTGCCGCCTCGACCCAGCGGCCGATAAGGTCTCTCCGCCTCCCGCTCCCGCGCCGGGCGCGCGCGGGGAACGAGCCGCTGGGACAGAGGCCGCGCCGCCGGAGCCTCCAGAAGCGGCCCAGGGGTGCCCTCCCAACCCGGCGGCCCAGCCCCCATCTTACACGGCTTCTTGGCATCCTTGATCTTCATGGCGTCGACCTGAGGGGCGCGCGGCAGCCTCGGGTCCGGGGCGCAGGATAGAACGGCAGCGAGTCCGGAGGTGGCTGGCCCGCGCTACGAGGCCCGGCCGGGTCCTCCCCACAGGCCGGGCGGGGCGGGCTTAGGGCGGGGCGGCGGCGCCTAGGGCGACGCCTGGCCCAGGGGGCGGCCCCCACCCCCTGAGGGGCGGCCGGGACCGAGCGAGCTGGGGAAGGCCGCCGGCCTCGCCGCTCCGGGGCCCCCCGCAGCCGCTCCAAACAAAAGGCCCCGGTCTCCCGAGCCGCCGCCGCCGCCGCACTGAGAAATAGCCCGCCCAGGCCAAGCGCCCACGTGACAAGAACCCCCCCACCCCGTTCGCCGCGCGGCTGCTGGGAATTGTAGTTCTCCGCGCTCGCAGAGCCCGCTCCCTGGCTGCAACTTTACAGACGGACTACAAAGCCCAGTACGCATTGCGGCCTCGCCTCCCGGGCCCCCGCCGCCCGCGGAGATCGCCTCAGAGTGGTCCCAGCGAGAAGAGGGCCGGGCGTTAGTCACGCCAGCGAGGAGGCCGCCAATGGGGGCTGAGGTGGGCGGGCCGGGAAGTCTGGGGCTCTGGCCTCGACCGCCGCCACCAAAAGAGAAAGCGAAGGAAACTCTGTGGAAACTGTCATGGCTGTCCTGCGAGCCCCAGTCTTGAGGCAGAAAAAAGCGGATCGTCGTCTCACGGAAAGCGCTAAGTTCAGGGTTCCTGACTACTGAGTACATTTGTGAGTTGAAGTCATTCACGTAGGAGTCCTCTAGCTTAACAGAGATACCTGAACGTTGGGGCTAGAATGATGATAATAATGGCGACAACAATGCTAACGCTTACGGCGTGTTTATCTTGTCCAAATCAGTCTACTAAGCACTTTTCGTGAAGTGTTTACTGTAATTCAGCAGCTTTGGGAACCACGTACAGGTATTTTAGTGCCATTCGTACGGAAGATGGGCAGGAGGTGGGAAGCTACATTCGCAGAGCACATGGTTGTTGCCATTGTTCCATGTTCCCTTCAGAGGGCTTCAGCCCAGCTCCCCAATACAAAGAAAACTGATGCCCAGAGAAGAAAAGTAAGCACTCCAGTTCCCACAGCAAGAGGACACCGATTTCCTATGTCTCACCGTCTGAGACCTTCCCCTGGAAAGGGAAAAGATGATGGAGGGGAGTGTCTTCTGGCTTCCCCTCCAATTTTGTCTCTCAGTTAAGTGGGCAGGAATTCAGTGACTTTGACCATAGATGGTTTGATTGGTAACGGAAGACCAAGCTTTGGCAAAAAGAAGCCTTTTTGCCAAAGAGCCTTATGGGTGTGATTTGTCCACCCAAACTCTTGTTAAAGCCTAATTTCTCAATACACTGTGTCAGAAGGTGGGCCTTTGGAGGTGTTTGGGTCAGGAGTAGATTAATGCCTTTCTCCAGGGACTGGATTAGATCTGGGAGGAGTCCAGTCTGGCAGGACTGGGTTAGTTACCTGAGAGCCAGTTGTTACAAAGCAAAGTTACCCCTGGTGTTTTTTTTGGCCTCTTCCATGCTTGCTCATTTGTCAGTCTCCCACGGGTTTCTACCTTGTGAACTCATCTGTGTTGCAGAGCAGAATTTATCTGACTCCAGAGCTTTTGACTAAGTGAATCTCTTTATCCTTATAATTTACCAACCCTCAAGTATTTCATCATAGCAACATAAAATAGACTAAGATGTAGGTGATAAACCAGGGGATATGAAAAAGAACCAGGAGAGATCCAAAGTTAATTTTTTTTTTTCTGGTACTGGGGATTGGACCCAGGGACTCTACACTGAGCTACATCTCCAGCCCTTTTTATTTTTTGAGACAGGGTCTTGCTAAATTGCTAATTTCTTTTTTTTTTTTTTTGTGCCCAGGCTAATTTTGAATTTGCAGTCCTGACTCAGCCTCAGAGTGTTGAGATGACAGGCATGTGCCCCCACTTCCAGTTTTACATTTTACGTTTAAATTTAATCTTTACAACTAGTCTTTGAAATATGATGTTTAAGAACTTGAATTTAAAACAAAAAGAAACAGGGGTTGGGGATTTAGTTCAGTGGTTAGAGTGCTTGCCTAGCAGGGACAAGGCCCTGAGTTCGATCCCCAGCAACCAAAAACAAAACAAAACATAACAAAAAAACATTGAACTTACCAGGCATGGTGGTGCACATCTGTGATCCTAGCTGTTCGGGAGACTGAGGCAGGAGGATTGTAAATTTGAGGGCAGCCTGCACAATGTAGTGAAATCCTTGGCGTGGTGATACACACCTCTAATCCCAGCACTCAGGAAGCTGAAGTAGGAGGATTGTAAATTTGAGGCCAGCCTGTGCTACATGGTGAGTTCAAGGCCAACCTACATAGTGAGACCCTGTCTCAACCAACCAAGCAGGGGCTGGGGATTTAGCTCAGTGATTAGAGTGCTTGCCTTGCAAGCACAAGGCCCTGAGTTTGAGTCCCAGCACCAAAACCCCCCCCAAACAATCAATCAGTTGATCAGTAAGGCTGAGGATGTAGTTCAGGGCTCCAGTACTACTGCCAAGAAAAAAAGGAATTTGAATTCCAATCTTGTTCCTATTTTCTTACTATTTCGTAATAAATACGGATTAATCTCTGATTCTTGTTGGATATAATGATGTGACGTATACATTTTATGGGATTGAGATGAGAAATTAAAGAATGCAAATAAAGTGTTCAACATATTGCCATTCATATAGGTAGTATATAAGTAAGTGATGGTTATATTTTTTATTTCTGTTGGTGATCTGCACTGGTAAGGAAGACATGTTAAGTATCTAGACTATAGTATTTACCGAAAGTATTTGAGATTGCATCCCAGGTCTGATAGGTGCCTGGTGGCTCACCGTTCTACTGTTTTCACCATAGATTTCACATTTCTTGTTTATATTTGTAATAGGAGCATCCTTCTAAACTCCCAGCTGTGTGACCTGGCAACTCAGAAGCCTGAGTGGTGGACTTAACCTTCTCTTCCTGTTTCATTTTCTCATCACTCCATCCTACACTGAGTGATAAATATTCTCAAATGATCATGTTTTCCATAACTTTTGAGAGTCATGATCTGATATGGGTTCAGTGAGTACTCACTATCTAATATTATTTACCCATTGTTTAAGTCTGGTATGCACACATAGTTCTCTACCAACATATATCTTTTGGTTGTTTCCTGCCTCTTTTGATAGTTTCAGTTTAGAAGTCAAAGAGGAAGTGGTACATGTGCCTTGTGATAGGCTGACCATAGTATGAGAGGAAAGAGCTAGAAATAAAAAGCCATGGGAATTTGGATAAGTTTTCCATACAGGCTCTTGCTAGTTTCTGTGGCCACAAAGATGAGTATACACGTGGATAATTTGTAAGCTAGATTTTAAACTAGGTAATGTCTGTGATGTTGCTGGAGTTAATAACCAACTCTGGGACTGCCCTTTCGGCTATGTTATGTGCCAGACAAACAGTGAACTCTGAGTAGTGAGAATTCTAGTCTTCAATCTACCATGGTGCTGGGTGTGGTGGCCCATGCTTGTATCCCCAGCACTTGGGAGGCTGAGCTGGGAGGATCACTGCAAGTTCAAATCCAGCCTGAACCACATAGCGAGATCTTGTTTTAAAAAAAAAAAATCTGCCGTGGAATTGCTGCATGACCCTGGGAAAGTCCTTTATCCTTTCTGTCAGATTACCCATGTGCAAACTGGGAGCATTGAGACTTCCCCTTCATCCCTGCTCTTTGAGATTTCTTAGTATCTATCCTTTCAGAAGTAATGTGGGAGTTGGGGATTTAGCTCAGTGGTTAGAGTGCTTGCCTAGCAAGTGCAAGGCCCCGAGTTTGATCCCCAGCACCACAAAAAAAAAAAAAGCCAAAAAAACCCAGAAGCAATGTGAAAGGTTCATAATCAAATTTTTCCTAAAGTTTTATAAGTGTGATTGAAACTGACAGATCATCCTGCTTTAGTTTCTGACCAGTCTATTTTCAGCTCCTGTTGGCTGTTAGTCCCAGTGTCTTCCCCAACACTTTCTGATTGATTGCATTTTCTCTTTTCCAGCCTGTCCCCAGTCCCAGGCAGGGTGACAGTGGGGACTGGGAAGAGCACATCTAAGGAGGCAAAGACACTGTTTTCGTGTCTCAGTGTTTATTGTTTACAAAACCCAGTAAATCTAGCCCATTTTGCAGAGTGATAGAAAAAGCCTGACACAAGCCGGTCATGGTAGCAGCACTTGCGAGGCAGAGACAGGAGGATTACCCCACATTCAAAGCTGGCCTGGGCAAGACACTGTCTCAAAAAACAAACCAAAAAGAAAAAAGAAGCCAGACATATCGTCAATTTGCTTTTGCTAAGGTGCTATCCGTAGAGATAGGAAGTGGATTGTATTTAACGAGTTGACCATGAGGACTCTAATACAAAGTCAAGGCATACACATACCTTCAAGGCACAGATCAAACTTGAAACACTGGATCTTGTCTCTAGATGTACTCCAGCTTTTGAATTCACAAACTCAAATAAAAATCTTACTGTGGGAGAGCACCATATCAGCACCACCAGTCATAATCCTTATGATCATGATCGTCACTATGATAATAGCGAAAGCACAACAGATAGTAATTGAACTATATGTTCCAGCACTGAAGTATGTGGGGGAGGTGAAAAAGTAACAGTAATTAAGGTAATTTAAGTGTGGTGGGTAGAGGACAAGGGGTAAAATGATAGGAAGTAAAGTCAGGTGAAATCAGAGATGGAACCAGGCAGGACCTTTGGGGCCCCTGGAGGGTTTTAAGTGTGATTGTGAGTTTAGAACACAGAGCTGTTTGTGCTGCTTTGTGGAGAATGTGAGGACTGGAGAGGAGTCATGACCTGGAAACGGAAAGACCAGTCTCCTCAGCCTCACCCTCACCTTCCTGGCCCACATTCAGTCAGTCTCCTAGTCCTGAGTGGGGGACCCGGGGGCTCACCAGGAACCGTGCAGGGACTGGTGTTAGTGTGGCAGCAGCACAGCCTGGGACAAGTGCTCAGATCAAGATGTTCATTTTTACTAAATACCGAGTTTCTACAGTGCATCAGGCACTATTCTAGGGATTTGAGATACGGTATTAGCAGGATAGAGTTCCTGCCCTCCTGGAGTTTACATTGCAGAGGAGACATAAACAGTAAACAAGTATCTAGATACATACTTTTTTTTTGGAGACAGGGTCTCTCTATGTAATTTAGGCTGGCCTTCAATTCACTGTGTAGCCCAGGCCGACCTCAAACTCGTCCTAATCCTCCTGCCTCAACCTTCTGTGTGCTGGGATTACAGTCATGTGCCACCTTGCTTGGGTACTATACTGTTGTAAATTGTGTATACGCTGTGAAGATAAGAATGCAGGGCAACTACACCCCTCAGGAGGCTGAGGCGAGTGGGTCTTCTCGAGTTCCAGGGTCCGAATTGAACTACACAGCAAGAGCCTGTCTGGAAAAGCCACCGGCCCACTGGGAGCTGCAACCAGCCAGGTAAGCAGGAGGCAGGTGGGTGGGAACCACAGGCCCAATACTGCACCGTAAGGGTGGAGCCTTCAACCTGCTCCGAACCATGGTGTGGGCAGTCTGGGGTTGGGATGGGAGTCAAAAAAAAAAAAAAAAAAATGCAGGGTGAAGCCCAGCATTGTGGGCATTCCTTTCTGACCTCACTGCTCTTCCCTGAGCACCAGCCTCCACATCTCTCTTCTATACTCGCCAAGGCCCTTTGCTGCCTTTTGGCTAGCTTTAACAAAGCCCCATCCTCTTTAGGAATACTAGGGAGCATTCTCTTTCTTTCTTTTTATTTTGTTTTTTTTGGTTTGGGGGTGCTGGGGATCAAACTCAGGGCCTTGTGCTTGCTAGGCAAGTGTTCTACCACTTCTGCTAAATCCCCAACCCCTAGAGAGCATTTTCTCCAAAGCAAACAAGAGTACCATTTTCGGCACTTAGGACCATCTGTCTCCCTGCTTTGTTGTCTTCAAGGTAGAATCAAGGCTGTAAAACCATTCATGTTTAACTTCTGTGGATACCTTTAGCTGCTTCTCTTGTTTCTGTTTATCCTTTATTAAGTGCACCAGTAAGACAAAATGTGCCCAGTAGAACAAAAATCATTTATAACAAACTAAGTGCATGCTATTGCCTGATGCTCTTGTGCCTCTTTTGTAATAGAAGTTTCTCTCTCCCTCTCTTTCTTTCTTTTTTTTTTTTTCTCTCTTTTTGGTTTTTTTGAGACAGGGTCTCTCTGTGTACTGTAGTTCAGGCTGAATTTGAACTCACTATGTAGCTCAGGCTGGCCTCAGACTCCCTGGGATCCTCCTGCTTCAGCCTCTCCAGTGCAGGGTTTAGATTTTTTTTTTTTTTTTTTTTTGGTGCTGGGGATCGACCTCAGGGCCTTAGTGCTTGCTAGGCAAGCATTCTACCACTTCAGCTAAATCCCCAACCTCTATCCAGTGGTGGGCTTACAGGTGTGTGCCACCACGCCCAACTGGACTCTCTTTTTTTGAGTTCCCATTAAAGACCTATTTCTATTTAAAAACCCAATCAAGAAAACCCCTTTTTCTGCCAAAAATTCCCTCTGCTCTATGCTACTATTGGTGCCCCGTACATGTTTCTATCTCTCCTGCTTACTGCATAATAATTTAGTAAACCCTTTGCTTGTTTGCTGCCTTCACTCCCAGGTGAGCTCTTTAAACGCTGGAGTTGTAACTTATTTTGCTTGATGTCTCCAAGCCTAGCATAGGGTATGACCCATGAAGGGGCCTCATACATAATTAAATTGAATTGGTTTGGACCTAGGTCCCCAGCAACCTGGAAATGCTCATCCTTGTAGAAACTTCCAGTAGCCAGTAATTAATGACAACAGAAGCAGTTCAGCACCTCTGGCAGGAATGAATCACTGTATTTTATGCGGGTGATACTGAAGGGAGAACTCAGCCTGGGAGCCTTAATGGACTTCCTAACACTGTGTTTAATCAGGAATAGCTGTAATTACAGTTGACCTTCCTGGGCCTGAGACACCTACCAGGTTTTGATCAGTGTAGAGTAGAATGGAATGGTTAAGAAGTAAGCATTATTCAAAAAAAAAAAAAGAAAGAAAGAAACTAAACATTATAATCAAGCAGGATTAGGCCTTCATTTGTTGTGCATCTTTTTTTTTTTTTTGCACCAGGGATCAAACTCAGGGGTTTGCACTTGCTAGGCAAGTACTCTACTACCTGAGCTAAATCCCCAACCCCTGTTGTGTATCTTGAGTGGTTATTGTCTTTATGTCTCAGGTTCCTCTTCTGTGCAATGGGGGTTAGATGGTTCCTGTACTGTTGAGGCAGTGTGAAAATGAAATGGTGTTTTTGTTTCTAAAATACTGTGAGAAAAAAAAAATACTGTGAGAATGAATGGGTGACTTTGGTGGTGTCTAACATGCAAAGCATTCACGCTGCTATTTAGATCTCAATTTAAATAGTATTTTTGCACTCTACTACCATAACACAAGCAGACCCTAGATTGCAGTACCTTGACCTTCTCATAAAACTATTGTTGGGTGTGCATGCCTGTAAACCCGGCAGCTGGGGTTGTGGGTGAGGGTGCTGAGGCACGATGATCACCATGAATTTAAGGCCAGCCTTGGCTACGTAGTAAGTTCAAGGCCAGCCTGGACTATACAGTGAAACCCTGTCTCAAAAAACAAAACAAAACAAAACAAAACTGTCATACTTTAGTTTACAGCATTCGCTGTGATATTGTATTTAGTCTTTTTTCATTTTTTTTTTTTTTTGAGACAGGGTCTCACTGTATAGTTCAGGTTGGCCTTGAACTCATGGCAATCCTCCTGCCTCACCTCCTGAGTGCTGAGATTACAGGCGTGTGCCGCCACACTCTAGTCTGACTTTCTTGCTCAGTTCAGGAAGTCTCCTCTATTGTTCACTATTGATTGTATCCTCAACTCTTAATACATACAGTTCTTGGCACACAACTTCCACTGACTATATGAGTGAATGAATTAATGGATGAATGAGCAGAGATTTCTTGCTGGCTGTTAACACTGAAGATCTTGGCATGGTGTGTGTGCACACATACATGCATGTGGTTGGTGAGGATTCTTTGGTGAGGCCAAATGTGAAAAAGCTGGTAGAAAGCCCATGGTGATGGTGAATGCAGGCAGGTAGGGAGCACTGGGCCAGTGTAATGAATGAAGAGCACATAAGGACAGGCGCCTGTGTCGCAGTATTTTTAAGCCTGTCACTGCTTTAGACTGGGAGGCCAGAGTTTATAATAAGAATAGTTTGCACAGTTCTGCTTTGGAAATCAGAGATCTGGAAATCAAAAGCTTAGCCAAGTAGCCAGCAAGAATAGCTTTCTGAAGCTTAGAGTCTTGTGAAAATTCCAAAACTGGGGATAAAGCAAAAAAAGATTTCCTTGCTGGCTTTGAAAAGCAGGATTAAAAAAAAAAAACTTCCCAATATTCTTTTCATCCCTGATGGGAATCATCTGACATTTCCTGTGCAGAAGTCCATAGATGATGGAAAGAAAGCAGCCAGAAATAAATCAGGTGCTCTGTAAGAAGTTATCAACTGGTCAGGCATGGTGGTGGCATGCCTGTAATCCCAGCACTTGGGAGGCTGAGGAAAGGAGCCAGCATGGGCTACATAGTGAGTTCAAGCCTAGCCTGAACTACATAGCAAGACCTTGCCTCAAAAAAAAGTCATCTGCTAAGGAATAAGAAGAGTAAGAGGTGTAGCCTGGCGGCCAGGCTAAAGCAGTGCCCTTCCGTGCATGGTGGACAGGCTTGCTGATAGCCTAAAACAGCTATTGGCCCTGAGAATATGGAGTGGGAGAAACATCAACATAGCAACATCTGCTGAGTTAACTGCTATTTTCTTCATAGCACGACCTCCTTGAAGGTAGCATTGGGTTGATTTAGAGTTTGGCCCTAGGTTTAGACCAGTAAAAATGGTTCACCAACAGGCTGTTCTGAGTAATGCTGGTCTAGGGCACGGAATCAGTCAGATTTGGAATCAGTCGGATTTGGCTCTAATATTTAAGCAAGTCCCCTAAACTCTGTGAGTCTTGGATTCCAAATCTGCAAAATGGAGATTGCTATGCCCAGTAAACATTTTGAGCACCAACCATAGACTAGGCACTATTTTATGAGATTATAATGTCACAGTGACTTTGGCAGATAGGATTTCTACTTTGAGGAGGAGGAAGATGGGAAGGGGGGGAGCTAAGGAGGAGGGAGGGGAAGGAGGGAGAGTTTCTTTCACATGTGCAAATCAGATTAGGGAAGGCTGTCCTGGTGTGATGGTTCATGCCTGTACTCTCAGCCCTTGGGAGGCTGAGGCAGGAGGATTGCCAAGAATGCCATGAGTTCAAGGCCAGCCTGAGCTACATAGTGAGCCCAAGACCAGCCTGAATTGTGTAGCAAGACCTTGTCTCAAAAAACCCCCAAAAAACAAGAAAACCTCAAGGATGAGTGCCTCAAGTAGAGGGAAGAACAAGTGCAAAGTCCTTGCGGTATGTTGAGGAACAAGAAGCTGGCCAATGGGTTAGAAGTACAACAGTGAGCAAGGGGGAAGCAAGTTAGAAAAGCTGGTAGGATCTATCTCATGCACAGAATAGTAGGATACTGGAAGAGTTCGGATTCCATTCTGTTTTTGGGGGTTGGTGCTGGAGACTGAACTCAGGGCCTTGTGCTTGCTAGCCAAGCACTCTTATCAGGTGATTTAAATCCCCAGCCTATTTATTTATTTTGTTTTGTTTTGTTTGGTGCCAAGGACCAAACTCAGGGCCTTGCACTGCAAGACAAGCACTCTAACCATTGAGCTAAATCCCTACCCCCAACTAGCACTTTTAAAATTTTTAAATATTGAGATGGTTTTGTTACATTGTCCAGGTTGGGTTTGAATTTGTGATCCCCCTGCCTCAGTCTCCCAGAGTGCTGGGATTATGGGCATGCACCACCACACCTGGCTAAAATGGTTGTTTATTAAACCCTTGCTATTGACCAGGGATTGGGTTAAGGGATTTATGTACAGTCTGATTTTAAACCCTACAACAATTTTAGGCAATATGTGTTCTGAAGTAGCTCTATTTTAAAGAGAAAGACACTGGATTTAGAGACTCTAATTTACCTAACATACAATTTGTTGAATTGCAACCAGCGTTAGAACCTAATTCTTTGTGACTCCAAAGCTGTTTTAATAGTAAATTGTGGGCAGGTGTGGGCCAGCCTGAACTACATAGGGAGACCTGGCCTCAAAAAAAAAGAAAAGGAAAAGAAAAAAATGGAAAAATGTAAATAAAGCTATTGTAAATAAGGAGGGGAAGAGGAGTTGAAGGGAAAGGTGGGGAGGGGGAAAAGAACTAATACATGTACAGGTACCAATTAACTATGATGGATGTGATCGTTATATATATCTAAAATGTACCAATAAATGTTGGTTCAATTAAAAAAGTATATTGGAATTTGTCATCTATTTTGGTGACTATAGTTATTAGAGGTGTATATGTTTATTGTCATTGTAGGGACAGGGGTCCCCACAGGCAGTGAAAAGGTAGGGAAAAGGCCTCATTGAATGTTATTGAAAATTAATAAACAATTTTGACTTCTACAGCCAAACTCTGAAAGGCAAAAACAGCTATAATCCCGTGATTAACACAAAGGCAGCTAGATTCCACTAATTAAAGAGACAAAGGAGAGGAACTAGTTCAGGGAAGGTCCCAGGTAGTATGATTAACATAAGAATCACAAACTTCCCCTTTATTTCATATTTAAATTTTGAAAACCAATCCCTAAACCACCCCCATAATCTTACTCTCCACCAAAAGACAAGGAAGGTCACATGGCTGAGAGAAACCCCAGGCAAAGGTGACAGACAAGCCTGGGAGCCAGTCAGATTCTAAGAGCCAACACAAGGAGAAACCCAATAAAAGGGGGCTACAGGGAAGGGCCCATGAGTATTTTGCTTTTTTTTTTTTTGTGCTGGGGATCGAAGGCAGGGGCTTGTGCTTACTAGGTAAGCACTCTAACCACTGAGCTAAATCCCTAGCTCTGTTTTTTGAGACAGCATGTCACTCTGTAGGTCAGGCTGGCCTTGAACTCGTGGCAGTCCTCCTGCCTCAGCCTCCCTAGTGCTGGGATTACAGGTGTGTGCCACCACGCCCAGTATTTTGCTTTCGGATGCTCCCTACTCATCGAGTGGCTATCATGTCTCTTTTCCCCTTTTCTGCCATCTTTGAATAAATCATTTTCTCCTAATTTAAACTCTGCCTCTTTAATTCTTTACTGTAGCTGGGTTTACAGTTGCCGAGAGCTGTATTTTCTAGCAGTGGAGTGGCTCACAGCCCACCTCTGGACATAGCATCATGTATTCAAATATAAGAGTACATAAGGTAACTATTGAAAGTATTTTTTTTTTTTAATCTATTACTGTGTAGCAAACCATTGCAAAACTTTGTAGTTGAAAAGGAAAAACAATTACTATCTTCCGTGGTTCTTGGGCTTGGCTAGTCCTACTCCACAATCTCTCTGATGTGGTAATGTTATTGGGTGGGTTCTGATATTCTTGGGTTCTTCCCCTCCTCAAGCAAAGAACTGATGAGGGGGGCAAAAAAGTAGTTCTAAAGTTTTTTTAGAAGTATAGAGAAAAGAAAAGTTGAACATAACAATAGATACAGCAAAATGTGTACTGGGCCTATAAGGCATGATAAGGGATTACCACGAGAAAGACATGGGGATGCAGCCATCAGCCTCCATGGGAGAGAAAAGGGAGAGCCCTCTCCCTGGCAGCTACATAGAAAAGAGAGCGAGCTTCTAGTGTTGCTTCTATTTATCGAATGGAGTTCCCATGGAATCTCGCAAGAACTCCCTACAGTCCACGTGAGGGCTGGTGCTTGAAAATCAGACCTCAGGCTGAGGTCAGGTCCAGGCCACTCCCCCGGGGCTGATGTCAAGTCCAGGCCCCTTCCCCAGGTCATGTTCCCTTGCCAGC
>PVJO010016430.1:0-41967 GCA_004026905.1 Hystrix cristata
TTGGGGGTCCAGGGGCGGAATGTTATGGTTTGTGTCTAGATGTCCCCCCAAAGCCTCATGTGGTAAGAGATAGCTGGATCTAGAGTGTGGGCTGCCCTGAGGGCAGGTAGCCTAGATAGATACAGGAAGAAGCTTAACTAGCTGCTTGTTTGCATTGCTGATTTGCATACATTCCTTGCATTTTCCTCACTTTACTTTGGGGCCGGCTGCGAGTCCGCCACGCCAGCCCCGCCGCCTCGGACCCAGCGGACTATAGACTGAAACAATAAAACAATACCCTTGTAAAGATATCTTTAAAGGGGCTAGGGATTTAGCTCAGTGGTAGGATGCCTGCCTAGCAAGCACAAGGCCCTGAGTTCAATCTCAGCACCCACAAAAGAAAAAAATATATATATATCTCTTTAAAATTAAAGTTTTTTTTTTAAATAAAAGCTGTATAATAAGGGATTTCTTATTGTCACTTTCCAAAAGAACTCCTGTAAAATAAATGAAAAAGCAAATGTCTTAATGTTACACTACTCATTATCTATGATGTGCGACATTGTCATGATGTTTCAGAGGTTTTATCTCTCACATGACTTGGACATGAAAAGGATGGGCTCTAGAAGATGGGGAATGACAGGTCAGAGTAGCTGCGATAATAGCATTTCAAATACACGCATTAAGCGTGAATAACATTATTTCATAAAATGAAAGTAGGAAACTGCAGTGGTTCAAAATTCATATTTTCCTACAATGCTGTTGTGTGTTTTGTTGATTTTATTTTAATAAAATTTAATGAATAATTGGTCTTTTAAACATGTTGGTTATATCAATTATATGATTGGTCTTCTTGTGTTTGAATATATTACTAAATATGTGTAGTATTTGCATTCTTACACAGTGTTGATTTTTATAGTTTCTCTTTTTCGGGTTCCGTTAGGACTTTGTCTTTTTTTTTTTTTTTTTAAAGACCTTTGTCTTAAGAAACTTCTGTTTTTCTTTTTTTAATTTAAGAGTAATGATGGACTTAATTGGAAGGAACTTCTCAAAATTAAGAGTGCACATAAACTGTTATATGCTCTGGAAATTATTGAAGCGCTAGGAAAACCTAACAGAAGAATAAGGAGAGAGTCAACGGTAATTGTGGTTCTATTATTTTCCTTAAGTGTTTGTATTTTCTCGGGAGTGAAATTCTGAGTACTTTTTCATTGTAGAATTATTTATTCTTTTGTTGCCCCCCCCTTATTTTTTGTTTTTCTCCATTTCTCACAGGGAAGTTACAGTGATCTTTATCCAGATTCAGATGATTCCAGTGAGGATCAAGTAGAAAATAGTAAAAATTCCTGGAGTTGCAAGGTTTGGTCATAAGTATTTTGTAATATCTTGATAAAAATAATTTGTGGGGTTGGGATTTAGCTCAGTGGTAGTGTGCTTGCCTAGCAAGTGCAAGGCCCTGAGTTTGGTCCCCAGCACTGAAAGAAAAAAAAAAAATTGTGGCCAGGTGTGGTGGTGCATGTCTGTAATCCCAGCACTCGGGAGGCTGAGGCATGAAGATTGCTGTGAGTTTAAGGTCAGCCTGGACTACAAAGTGAGACTGTGTCTCAAAAAATTATGTACAGTTTTGGAAAATTAGGTTCTCTAAATATTTGTTATTTTTCAAACCTGTTTACTTTTAAAGCATAGTCTTATAATCTGACTTTACTTTAAATAATACGCTGATGCCATGATTCCCTCTCCTCCAGCCCCAACTGAAATACTGTGTTATGACATCCTACTGTCTAGGATTACATGCCTAATACTGTGTGAAGCTATATTTACAGACTTTTAGAAGAATCTTTTTTTAAAAGATAGCTACATTATTTAGCTGCCTTTCTCTTAACATTACCCTCAAAATTGCTTACAGTTTGTTGCTGCTGGAGGGCTTCAACAGTTACTAGAAATTTTTAATTCTGGAATTCTAGAGCCTAAAGAACAGGAATCATGGACTGTGGTAAGTGAAAGTTCACTCTTTTGATTAGTTACTATCCTCACCTCATTTGAAGCACTTCATTTCCATCAGCAAATGTAACCTTTGCTATTTATTTCATTGTAATGAGGATCTGGCATATAGTAGAAATTTTTTTTTGTAGGGGAGAGTGCTGGGGATCAAACTCAGGGCCTTGTGCTTGAGCGCTCCAGCACTGAGCTAAATCTTCAACCTCAGTAGAAATTTTTTACAATACAGAGATTGATTAATTAATTATGGAGTAACAGCTGTTTGTGTCAGTTGTGTTAAAAATTCTTTCTTTTATTTGTGATATTGGAGATTGAACCCAGGCAACACTGAGCTATGTCCCTGCTCTTACTAAATAGATATGTATGTATCTATGTATGTATGTATGTATGTATGTATGGGACAGTGTCTCACTGTGTAGTCCAAATTGGCCCCCAACTCTTGATCCTCCTGCCTTAGCTTCCCATGTGCTGGGTTTATAAGTATGCACCACCACACCCCAACCTATTGTGTTAAAAGTTTTAAGTGCTGAAATACTTTTTTTTTAGTATTTTGGATTTCTCGTATAAGGGAAACCACATGATATTGAAGTTCATGTGTCTGGATTTATTTCACTTAACATTATGGTCTCAGGTTGGGGATTTAGCTCAGTGGTAGAATGCTTGGCAAGGCCCTGTGTTCGATCTCCAGTACCACTGTTCCCTTAAAAAAACCAAAAATATTATGGTCTCAATGTGCATCCATTGTCCTACATATAAGTCAAGTTTATCTTTCTTTCTTGCAGAGTAGTACTTCATTGTGTATAAATACCATGTTTTATTTATTGATTCATCTGTTGATGGTTGAGTAGGTTGCTTCCAAGATTTAGGTTTTTTTGGGGGGGGTACTGGGAATTGAACTCAGGGCCTTGTGCTTGCAAGGCAAGCACTCTAACCACTGAGCTAAATTGCCAGCCCCCCAAGATTTAGCTATTATGAGTTGTTTGTACATGTCTTTTCTCAGACGTATGTATGTGAAATACTTACACAGTCTGTGGCTTGCTTTTCTTTTTTATTGACAGTGTCTTTCAAGAAGTTTTTAGTTTTTATAAAATTTCTGTCCAATCTATTAAATCTTTGTTCCAAGGTCACAAAGATTTTTCTTTGTTTTCTTCTGTATATTTTTTAGTTGTATTTTTTTTAGAGACAGGGTCTACGCCCTATGGAGTCTCCCTGTACTGTAGTCCAGGCTGGCCTGAACTCATGGTGGTCCTCCTGATTTATTTTGTCCTCCCAAGTCCTGGGGTTACAGGCACGTCACTGCACCTGCCTAGTTGTCTTTGATATTTAGTTTCATGATGCATTTTGAGTTAACGTCTATATATACAAAATAAAGTTGAAGCACCCAGCCCCTTCGCATGGCCATCCAGTTTTTCTAGCACTACTTGTTAGTGCTAGAATGCTAGAAGAAAAGGATTCTTTTCCTTCTCATAGTTACCTGGTTTTTTGTTTTTTTTTTTGTTGTTGTTGTTGTTGTTTTTGTCCTTGAAATTCAGAAATATATTATGGTGGGAAGAACAATTTCCCAGTGGATGGATGTGGTACCTTCTTGGCATTAGGTTTGGTGGAATAAAACCCTGAAGATTTGTCATGAAGGCTCTGTAGCTCTCTTCTTGTACAAAGAAAGTGTTTTGAACTGTGAAAATAGACTTCGAAATAAGTTGTAACTTGTATTTTTCATACTAAATACTTATTTGCCAAATATATAGAAAGCATAAGATTTTCATTTGAATTATTAAGAATTACTTTGACTCCAGAATATTGAGAATATATGCCACTTGAGAAGCAATGCATAATGCTGTCTTTCAGTTCATTTCATTAATGAGTAAATTTATCCTTGTCCTTTTTAGTAGTTGTTCAGAATTATAGTACATTTTGAGGTGTTTGTCTTTCAGAAAATCCTGTAGGTGTCTGTTAAATACTTTCATGATAATTTCATGAAAGGAATAAATTGTCATTTCATTAAATATCCTCTCTTAATATCCAGATTTCTATATTCTCATTTTTATAAAATTGGAATGTTACCATAATATTTGAACTGCAAACTTTCTGTAGCACATTAAATACTAGCTATAATTATTTTTATATTATGATCTTTTCATTTCAAAATAATGCAGTGGCCATATTGAAAATAGGGAAATGATAATTTTTTCTTCTTCACAGTGGCAGCTAGACTGTCTTGCTTGCTTGCTGAAATTAATATGCCAGTTTGCAGTAGATCCATCTGATTTGGATTTAGCTTATCATGATGTCTTTGCCTGGTCTGGTATAGCCGAAAGCCATAGGAAAAGAACTTGGCCTGGTAAATCAAGGAAGGCTGCTGGTGATCATGCCAAAGGTCTTCATATACCGCGATTGACAGAGGTAAAGTAAAGTATATGAGTTACATTAAGTTATAGGGATGAATTTCACTTACATTGGTGAGAGTGTGTGTGTTTGTTTTTACAAAGTAAAGAAATACATTAATGCTTAAGAAAAGTTGTCCTAGATTGCTGTTATGTCCTAATAGCTGAAGTGATACCATGATTTAAAGAGGTAGTAGTGATACACAGTAATGCTGTTCAGTGCATCCTCCAAAATGAAGGCATGATGTACCATTTTAATGTTGTTTAACTGTAAGGTTATGTTCATTATTTAAACACAGGCTTCATTCAGGAAAACAGAAACCATTTGAGGTGATTCCACATAGGAAGTTTAAGATAGGAAATTGATTTTTATATGTATGTCTTAGAGTGCTAACAATTTAGGCATCTGAGAAAGGAGATCTGCTTAGGTGCTGTCACATTCTCAGAGGGAATCTGATGAAAGCTGGTTATGGGAATGAATGCCTAAAAAATTGGTGGCTGACACCTGGTGCTTCTGGATGACATTATTTCTGGATCAGGGCTGACAGAAAGAGCCAGGAAGCAGGTTGTCTACTGTCTTAGGTTGGCAGAACCTAATGGGAAGCCAGCAGACAGAGAGTGAGTTTGGTTTGTGATACACTAGCCCAAGCATTATAGAGAAAGTATATAAAAGGTAGATTTAAAGCTGAAAGATAACAGTCTAATAACCAGCACATTCAGCAATAAAAGACAGAATTCTTTTTTACTATGGATTCCTTTGTTCATATGATTAGATTTGCCCTTTTTAGTGGGGAGAGATGAAGATGTGGTTTTGAAGTCTCTTTCTCATTTTGTAACCTTTTGAGAGCAGCCTCTTACCTCATCTGCCCAAGAAACATAAAGAGTAATGGATTTTTACAGATAGGGAAATATGGTGGTGATGATAAGATTTTGAAATGACTGGTAAAAATGGAACCCCGAAGCATACTGTATTTTTTTTTCCTTTTTGCAGTTTTAAGGCTTAAATGGGAAAGTGATCTCTGCTGGTATTACAGATCATTTATATCTAATGCAATTAAACAGGGGTACAGTAAAATCTAAACATATTCCACCTGTTGTATATTCTGAACTATGTTAGTAACCTTCCTTGCTACAATGTTTCAGTTTTTTTCCTAGAGTAAACCTCCCAGGTTACAGTATAAAATGATCACATTGATTGAGATCCTTTCCATCAACTCACTTAATAAATTAAATGCTCTTTAGTATTTATAAGAATATCCTTTGGAGAGTTGAATGCTGTGAATATATATGTAAAATACCTGTATATCTCACGGAATTTTTAAGTAATTGGTTTGTTTTTAAAATATATGTATCTATACACATGTTGAAAATAAATCAGGGGGAAGGTTCAGTTGTCAGAGGGGACCATTAATATCTTTACCTGGTATTTTATAGGAGCTTTCTTTCATGCACATGCCAATTTTGTAATTTAGAAAATATGCATACTGCCAGATGTGGTAGTGCACACTTGTAATCCCAGCACTTGGGTGGCCAAGGCAGGAAGATTGCCACAAGTTCAAGGCCAGCCTGAACTACACAGTAAAACCCTGTCTGTAAAAAAACCAAAACAACAAAAGAAAAAATAGAAAATATGCATATTGTATATTCTTTGCATTAGTTTATTCACTAAAATAATTATAATTTAGTACGTCTATTAAATCCCCAAAGGGATTTAAAGAAGTAAAAAATTTGTGTTACATTAATTCTAAAGAAGTAAAAATTTGTGTTACATTAATTCTGAAGACCAGTTTATCGAATTTTGATACACTTCAAATAGTAATAAAGAACACTGAGTAATTTTAATAATTTACTGTCATGCATTGCTACATTTGGCCTCCCTTGGTATCCTAAGTAACTTTGAAATTCTATGCTAAACATCAGCTTTTCGGGAAGCTTTCTTGATTCTACCAGGGACAGGTTTAGTTACTACTTCCTTCTTGCTTGTTTGGCGCATTGTATATACTTGTGCTGCAGTGTCTTCTGTAACTCTGCTTTCCTGGAGTAACAACTCAAGTTCATTGACATTGGAGGAACCGTGGAGCAAATGTAAAGAGGATTTTTGCTTCTATTTGTAAGTTTTCAGTAGGTTGATTTTAAAGTTGCTGCTCTTCAATGTGATTAAAAAATTCTGGTTTTTTAACTTTTGATATTTTTTACAGTATTTTCTAATAACTGAAGACATTGTTTATCTTGTCAGGAAAAAAACTGGAGTAATTAAGAATTTTGGCTTTTAAATACAGTTTTTGTTTTGCTGTATTTAAAATTTTTTGAAATGTTTTTGTTTTAAAGGTCTTTCTTGTTCTTGTCCAAGGAACCAATCTGATTCAGCGACTTATGTCTGTTGCGTATACATATGATAATCTGGCTCCCAGGTACACATTTTCCTAAGTTTTGTGTATATTTATGTTTGTAATAAGAATATAGTGTTCTAAATTTTTATTTTGAAAAAATTAACAAAATTTATTAGAATTTCTTATTGAACTGTCATAATCTTTGATGCAGAGTTACATATGTTGCCAGCATTTTACCAAAATTTGTAATGTATTCGTGAGCACATGCTTTCTCTGTGTCACACCTATTTTTTCTGAATCTGAGAGTGACTTGTCAGCATGACTCTTTGTCTTTAATTACTTGGATGCTTATTTCTTAAAAATCAAGGACATTTTCCTAATAACTAGAACTTCTCAAATTTACAAAATTTGGTGTTGATACATCATCAAATATATAGTCCTTACTCAAATTGCTCCATTAATATTCATTATAACTTTTTTTTCCAGTCCCGGATCATGTATTTCCCTTAGTTGCTGTATTTCTTCCTTGGCTTTCTTTTTTTTTTTTTGAGACAGGATCTTTCTATGTAGCTCAGGCTGGCCCTGAACTCAGGACAATCCTCCTGTCTCAACCTTCTGAGTGTGGCATTATAGGCATGTGCTACCATGCCTGGCCCTTCCTTGACTTTTAATCAGAGGTACTTTCTCGACCTTTTTGTCATGATACTGGCATTTTGAGTAATACAGGCCAATTTTTTTAAGAGCATTTTTCAGTTTTTGTTTTCCTAATTGTTTCTCATGATTTGATTGAAATTATGCATTTCCAGCAAGAATACTCTGTAAGTTTTGTTGTGTCTTTCCCAGCACATCTTGGGAATGTAGTGTTTGTCCCATTATTGATTGTATTAATTTTGATCAGTTAATGTGGTTTCTACGGTTTCTCTATTAGAATGTTTATGATTCTTCTTTTGTAAATTAGTAAGTAATCTGTGGCAAGACATTTTGAGACTATAAATTTTCTGCTTTCCATAAAACTTTGGTACATTATTTTTTGCTTTCACTGATGACTGCCTATTTTTTTGTTTTTTGTTTGTTTGTTTGTTTGTTTTTTGGTGCTAGAGATTGAACTCAGGGCTCTTTACTTTCAATGCAAGCACTGTAACCACTGAGCTAAATACCCAGGCCTGACTGTGCCTACTTTTAATTTGAATATAAAGTTTGCAAAATACGGATTTTTTTGGTTACTATACCTAACATTTATTAGTTGACATTCTATTATGAGAAAAACTTTTTTTCCTTTTATTTATCTAGTTAGCATCAATTCAAGGTCATTCTTTTTCCACATTCAGTATATTATAGTTCATTAGAGTTATTTTTCCCTTTACTCAGATTGTACCAGGCTTGCTCAGATTATATCAGTTTATACGTGTGACCTTTTGGCATAGCCCTGTCATCTGTGACATGGATGGGGAGGGGTGGGTTTGTCGTCCTTTTAATGTCAGTACAATATCTTCAAGGCTCATCTTGTAGCTTCTATTTGTTAGTCCTGAAATTAGCCATTTCCTTAAGAGGTCCTAACGCCTATGGGTGGGGAACCTTGAAAATGTGGGTGTTTGTTATATCCATTTTTACTGGACTATCATTGCGTCTAGGCCCTCAGGGAATAGAGCTAGAAATGTGTTTATAAAATGTGATTTAGTCATGTAATATTCCATTTATTTCAACTACTTTGGTGATTTTAGTAAATTTTAATAATACGGAAATTAAAGTAATTGCTGATTAACATGTGGGCCAAGCTGGGCAAGGTGGCACATGCTTCTAATCTCAGCACTCTAGAGGCTGAGGCAGGAAGATTCCAAGTTCAGGCCAGCATGAGTGCCTTAGCAAAACCTCACATCAAAACAAGAAAAAAGAAAGTGTGTCGGGTGTGTGCTGGAAATACAGCACAGTGTGACCATCTTGAGTTCACTTCTCAACATCACAAAGAAAAGGTGGAGGAACTTGACTGTATGAGTTATATAATTGCACATCTGATTGTTTGCCTCATATAATCATATAAATTGTGTTAGATTATGTAAATTTTATTCTGAAGTATTTCATTGTTGTTACGTTGCCCATTGTACTGAAAAGATTAGTAAAGTTAATATAAACCATCTTAAAGAGTTTAATTAGTTCTATTCCTGTAGAGCTCATTAGAATCTTTGCAGTGTTCTTCCCCATCCCACCTACAACTGTAGCACTTTCTCAGGTCCTGTTTCTGGGCCATGTTTCTTACATAGGCCTTCACATAAGACAACCAGAATGAAAAACAATTTTTTGTTTTACTTTTTCAGAGTTTTATCTTTATACCTTTGTTGTATTACAAAGAAAAGCATAATTATCACAATAACTTCCACCTGGAGATAGATACAGCCACCCATCATATCATCTGTATGGTGAAGATAATGTACTTTACGTATCGGGTAAAACCTTCATCACAAAGCCAGATGACAAGTTTTCCTCTCTAGTGAGATAGAATGAATTGTCCTGCCTGTCATTTAAACTCTTTAAATGGTTAGGTGAGCATTAAAATTAAAAAGTAGATGAATAGGTTACATTTGGTAGAAAATAAATATTGTATCAGTACAATAAAAACTAAGCATGACATATGGCCAAATACTTTATTGGTAAATATTAACCAGTTACTAGCTTTTACTTTAATAAAGTGGGTGAATCTTGCTTTGTAGTGCAGGCTGGCCTTGAACTCATTCTGTAACCTAGGCTGATCTCAAACTCATGGCACTCCTCTTGCTGCAGCCTCCTGAGTGCTGCAATTTTAGGTATATACCACCATGCTTGGCTTTAAAACAATTTAGACTATGAATCATTATCGTCTGTCTTTGTAATACACATCTCTTAAGTAATCAGATCAAGAGCTTTTTGAAGGTTCATATATTTCAGTCAGTGTTCTATTTACTCATTATATCGAAAACCATCTTTGTTTTATTTTGAAATATATACTACTTAGATGTGTGTGTGGTAGTGCTGAGATCTTGCACGTAATGGACAAGAGATGTACCACTGAGTTAAACCCCCAGCTCAATACATTTTTATTGTCTATAGTTACCTTGCTGTGCAATAGATCTCAAAATTTATTCTTCTTATCTGAAACTTAGTACCCCTTGACCACAACTCTCTATATTCCTAACCTGTGGAAACCCATCATTGTACTCTCTACTTTTCCGTTTGACTTACCAATGATTCTGTGTTGTTTAATACTGAAAGACCAGGAGTATTTCACTTTCAAATGCTCCCTACTCATCCAGAGAAGCTATCTGTCATCTCTCTCTCTTCCCCCTTTTTTGCTACCTTCAAATAAACCATTTTCTCTGTTTAAAAAAAAAAAATACTGAAAGACCACAGAACAGATAAATATGCAGTTCTTGTAAAATTTTATCTGTTTTGAAGGAAAGTTACAAACTTTACTGGATCTGTAGTAAATTGTTTTTAATTCGTTGCTGAGTTTAATTTGTGATGGTGGTATGTGTTTTCTTCACAGAGTTTTGAAAGCTCAGTCTGATCACAGGTCTAGACATGAAGGTAAGGGCTTTACAAAGTTAATTTTTAATAAAAGTGTTAATATAATTAAATGTTTTATCTTTAATAGTGAGCATTGTAACTTCTTACCATCAGCCTTTATAGTCATACTTTTTTCATTTTTCCTTTTTTTTTTTTTAAAGTTTCACATTATTCAATGTGGCTCTTGGTGAGTTGGGCACATTGCTGTTCTTTAGTGAAATCTAGCCTTGCTGATAGTGATCATTTACAAGACTGGCTGAAGAAATTAACCCTCCTTATTCCTGAGGTAAGCAAAAGATTGAAAATCAGTAGTTTTAATCTTTATATGTTTTCATATTATTAGCATTGATAACAGAAAGAACTAAGAGAAAGAAATGTGCATGATTACATAAATATATCACATTATTTAGTTCCTTCAGGTTGAGTGTTTTGAACTATGTACATTGAATAAGTGTAATCATTATATATTCTCTGCCTTTTTTTTTTTTTTTTAAGTTTTTATTTTTGTTTTTTTGAGATAGGGTCTTGCTGTGTAGTTCAGGCTGGTCTTGAACTCACCGTGTAGCCCAGGCTGGCCTTGAACTCATGGCCATCCTCCTGTCTGAGCCTTCTGAGTACTGGGATTACAGGTGTGGACCACCATGCCTGTTCTTTTTTTTTTTTTTTTTTTAATAGTTTTTGATAAGACAGGGAAAGGACTTGAGCATTTGTTTTGGTAATTTGTGTTTTAGAAAGCTTTTGATTACTTTTTCCATTTAATAGAAGTAGAAATAAGAGAGACTAAAAGTCAGTAAACCAAATATATTTTGCTTCCTGTATTGACACTGAAACCTCATAGTTTTTTTTATTGTGAGGGGGGTGCGGGAGGGGATGTGGTTCTGGAGATTGAACCCAGGACCTGGTGCATACCAGTGCAAGTGTTCTACCACTGAGCTATTTCTTCCGCCATCACTAGCTCTATTTCGATACTGGTCACATCATATTCCTAAGTGAAATTGTAGAAATGTACTCTAATATACTTAGCCACAAAGTCACATGTTTTTGTAGTCAGGATTATATTAGATTTTGACTGAATTGAATCCCATACTTGTTCGTATTATGACTCTGTCTTTGGTAACCATTTGTGACATATGGGCAGTTCCCTTAAAATCTGTGAAATTAAAAAAAATCCGTGAAATATTTTGATATAAATACGGGCGGCAGTTCTCTTAAAATCTGTGAAATTAAAAAGAATCCATGAAATATTTTGATATAAATACTAAGTTTCTAGTTGGCTGAAAATATTTATCTTGTTTACTTTGTTAATAGCCTTCCCTTAATCACTTTTTGTACTTGTTTGTTGTTGTTAGGCTTATTTGTTGTCTTGTTAGGCTTTGGCTTGTTGTTAGGCTTATTTAGGCTGTTTTTCTGCCCATACTCAGAAATTTCATATATATTTATATTAAGCATATTTTATGGTACTGTATTTCATCGTGTGTTATTTACATGCATATGTACATAGTCTATTGTATTTATAATACATTACTAAGAAAAAAAGAAAATATATTGCTAAAGAAGTCATCTACAGTTACTTCTTTTTTTCTCTTTTTGGGGGTCATGCTGGGGATCAAGCTCAGGACCTTGTGCTTGTTAGGCAGGTGCTCTACCTTTTGAGCTAAATCACCAACCCCTAAAGTTCTGTCTGTTAACATATTAACATTAGTTTTTCAATACTAAAGCAGACTGTCTGTGGAACTTGCTTTTCCATGTAGACCGCAGTTCGTCATGAATCCTGCAGTGGTCTCTACAAGTTATCTCTGTCAGGCCTAGATGGAGGAGACTCAATCCATCGCTCTTTTCTACTTTTGGCTGCCTCAACTTTGTTGAAATTTCTTCCAGATGCACAAGCACTCAAACCTATCAGGGTAAGATTTACTGTACTTGAAGAAAAAAAAAAGATTTACTGTATTGAGAAGAGATTCATATTTCTGTAATTTGCTTTGTCTCATTTATTATCCTTCTGGTTACTGCATTTACTTTCTACCTAGAAAATAGCTCGGTAGTTCTGTTGTTCTTAAAGTGACAGTAGGTGACACTTTGTGTCTGTTACGACTTGTACAGTCCGTGTATTTTGATTTTGGCTGTGTAAACTCTCTCATGGGTATTGTATTCTGATGTGGAAATAACATTTGTTCTTAACTAGGTTTGGGACGTTGTGTTAATATGGTGAATGATAGAAATATCATAAATGAAGCTCTTTCCATTCAGTTGCACAGTTGAACAGTTGTGTGTTTTTTTTAATCTTCATGGTACTATGATTTTAAAATTTTTCTTAAGCCAGTGTAATAGTCTTGTGAAAATTCTTTTGTGCACGTGAAAGAATTCTGAATCTGTTAATAAAAGTTTTTATTATCTCAGAAATATTTTGTAAGATTTGTATTATTTCCTCCTTATTTATATCCTTCTAAGTGTAAGTAATGTGAAATCATTTTTCTAAAATTTCTGATGTTAGTCACTTACATTCCTAGTTATTTTGATTTTTCTCTTTTTTTGTTAAAGTTTGAATACTGTTTAATTTGTATGGGATTTAATTTACTTCATAAAGTCTATATAGTTTCTTTAGTGAATTATAACTTTAAATTCTTTTAAAAATGTTTTCACAAAGTACATATTTTTTTTTAATAGATAGATGATTACGAGGAAGAACCAATGTTAAAACCTGGATGTAAAGAATACTTTTGGTTGTTATGCAAATTAGTTGACAACATACATATCAAGGATGCTAGTCAGGTATGTTCAGAAGATTATACATTAACTTGTTAATTGATATGAACATCCACGTGCATAATTCATGATTTCAGTAGTCCCTGGAAGGCTGAGGCAGGAGGATGGAAAGGTCAAGCCCAGCCTGAACAATTTACCCATACTCAGTCCGAAAAATTTTTAAAAAGAGTAATGGGCTGGAGATAAAACTCACTGTGAAGGCCCTGGGTTCAATCTCGTTACCTCACTCCCCCAATTAAGGGTTTTTTGTTAATCTGTAACTAGGCGATACTGTCATAATTTTTGTACTGTATTTGTACATATTTCAAGTCTTTTCATTTTTACTTAGAGCTTACTTGAAAAATCTTCATCTCTTACCTCTGAGGAGTGTCCTGTCTCTTTGGAGTAAAATTTGTGGTTGGAAAACCTTATTTGGAAAGTGAAATTAAGATTTTAAATAAAAATATACAGCTCTCTATAATAGTATGTGGCTTTGGACTCCTGAGTATGTAAAATAACATCACCGTTCAAATTTGAAGTTAATTTTGGCTGGTGATTTAACTTAGTGGTTAGAGTGCTTGCTAAGGTCCTGCATTTGACGTTTGATCCCCAGCACACATACACACACACACACTCAGCAAAAATAATTTTGAAGTTAATTTTAAGCTAAAGAAGCACTGCCCATATTTGCTGACTGATTTTTTTTTGGTAATAAAGTGACATTTCTATTCAAAGAAATACTTAAAACAAGAATACTTCAAAGACAGACCTGCCTCATAAAAACTTGATTTTTTGGGGATTGGGGATGTAACTCAAGTGGTAGAGCATTTGTCTACCAAGCGCAAGGCCCTGAGTTTGATCCCCAGCAGCAGCAACCTCCCCCCATCCCCGCAAAAGACTTGATGTTTTTCGCATGTGTGTATGTATTTATTTTTGACGTCTGTCCAAAGAATATATGCACACTCTTCAGGAAAAGAAAAACTTACATAAATGTTTTAATACTAAATTTATTGGGACTTCATGAAATTAATACAAGTTACCTTTGGCCTCTACAATTACAAGAGGTGCTCTAAGTGGTAGCCAGTAACATCCAGACATTGATTAGTAAGGCGAACTGCTGCTTGGGTAACCTTGGTCATTGCAAATTTAATTTCTTTCCTAAGGGCCAGCAGTGTAGTGGGTTTTCTGCAATATACAACATGCTCCAGGGTCCCCATAATGAAGATAACACCATCTGTTGAAACATCATACTATTTTTCGTTTCCTGAAGTATATATACATTTTTTTTGGCGGACACTATATATGTTTATGTATGTGTCTATTTACTTATGCTAAAATGAATCTGGGTTAATTCAAAAGAAATGAAAAACACATGAGGAAGATCCATTTATATTTGGGAAACATTTCCTCTTAATTTTTTTCAGTATTTTAAATGAAAGTAAATTGTGTAACTTTACAATAAAAAAATCCTATGGTAGTTGTACTTTCTACATTTTTGTTTATATCTGAATTGTTAAAATCTATTTTTCATTTGAAAAGTAATAGTTAAAAATTAATGCTGACCAAGTTTTAATTCATTTGATTATTGTTCATTAAAATATTGAATTGATGCCAGATTAGCATTTTAATTTTGGGGGGTGGGTGGGTGCTTGGGATTGAACTCAGAGCCTTGCACTTTCTAGGCAAGTGCTCTACTACTTAAGCAAAATCCCCAACCCCAACACATGCCACCCGCCCCCTATGAATGTACCACCATACATACTCATTACTTTTAATGTACTTTTGACTTAAACTCTATTTTATGAAGTTTGTTTTGATTTTGTTCCTTGGTTATAATGCACACTAAAGTTTTTGAAGTTAGCCATAGAGTTTAGTTCACTGGTTACCTATAAGGAAGCGATTTTTTTGTTTTAATAATCTGTTCTACTGAACATAAAAATCTGTATTTGAATCTTGTATTTTCTTTTTGTGTTAAGACAACACTCCTCGATTTGGATGCTTTGGCAAGACATTTGGCTGACTGTATTCGAAGGTAAAATTTAATTTGGAATTCACAGTTGTATTATTGAGGAAAGATAAAGAATGTAATTAAGAAAACTATTGTGTTTTACTGTTTTATTGCAGTAGGGAGATCCTTGATCATCAAGATGGTAATGTAGAAGATGATGGCCTTACAGGACTCCTAAGGCTTGCAACAAGTGTTATTAAACACAAACCACCCTTTAAATTTTCAAGAGAAGGACAGGTGTGTATTAATGGGTATATGAAATATTACTGAAATTTTTTGTTGATGCATTCTGTACGAACATGTTAAATTTTTAAAAACATGTAAACAAAAAGTTTGCTGCAAACTAATTGCTGGTAAGAAAAGTGAACTTTGAAAAAGTTGAAGCTTTCAAAATCTAAAATGTGCACTCATTTTTAGAATGTAAAAAACAAGTTCCTATTACTATATGTAGCTCCTATTACTGTATATAAAACTGTGACCTCCTCTTCAATGGTATGTTTTCTATAGGATTGAAAATTTAAAATATCTTAAATTGTAAATTAATATCCTAATTTACACAATGAAATTAATAACAAGTCGTTATAGAGTTACAATGGTTTCACATTTCTCATTATTTTAAAGGACTTCATGAAATGTATTTATTGCATTTCTGAAATATCTAATGATTATACCAACATCTTTGTTTGCCTTGCCATTGGCACTTCCTGCATCGAGAGAATTAAGTTATGGTTTGAAAAGTTGTTATATTGAGGTTATTGATGGAAGCAGTAACCAAAAGAACACCAGTCCTCATGGGCACAGAATAAAGGATCTTAAGATAAAGTTCAGGCTATAGTCTTTTCTATTTTAAACCTGTGGACTTTCCCTAAACCACACGCGCAGACACACACACCATTTTCTTTTTTTTCTCCTTCATGTTTTTTTATTGATAAATAGTAGTTGAACATATTTATGAAATATAATGTAGTATTTGTGTTTGTGTGTACATTGTGGAATGTGTAACTCAGTAATTAGCACATCCATCATTTTAAGCTTTTATTATTTCTTTATAGTGAGTACATTCAGATTCCTCTCTGACAACCTTTTTGAGATAGCATTATTGCTCTCAATTTCTTTTTTTTTAAATTCGTGTATGTTTGCAATACATTATAATAAGTTACATTCATTTTGGGGTTTTGGTATATGGATATAGCATATCTTGATCATTTTCCATCCCTTCCTCTGCTCTTAATTTGTATGAGTTCAACTATTTTACTTTGATTCACATGTGAGTGAGACCATGTAGTGTTCTGTGCTTGATTTACTTCACTTAACATAGTGTTCTCCAAAGTCCATGCGTGTTTTCATAAATGAAAATATTTAATGCTTTTTTTGTGGCCGAATAATTTTCCATTATGTATTCATACCATGTTGTCTTTATCCATTCCTCTGTTGATGGACAGTGAGGCTGAATTTATATCATGGATATTATGCATAGGACTAAAGTAAACATGATATTGCAGATGTCTTTTTTCTCCCCTCCCCTCCTCCTCCTTCCCCTCCTTTTCTCTTCTCTCGGTACTGTGTATTGAACCCAGGGCCTTCACTCTGAGCTACATCCCCAGCCTTTTAAAAAAAAAAATTGTACCTTGAGACAGGATCTTGCTGAACCCCTAAGTTACACAGGCTCTGATCAAACTTGGTATTCCTCTGCCTCAGCTTGCAGAATGCTGAGATTCCAAGTGTGTACCACATGCCTGGCCTGCAGGTGTCTTTTTAACATGTTGATTTTATTTCCTTGTGGTGTATACCCTTCAGTGGGATTGTTGGATTGTGTGGTAATTGTATTTTTAGGGTTTTTTTGTTTTTGTTTTGTTTGTCTGTTTGTTTTTGAGACAGGATCTTGCTGTGTATAGTTCAGGCTGGCCTTGAACACACTGTGTAGCCCAGACTGGCCTCAGACTCGTGGCACTTCTCCTGCTCAGCCTCCTGGGTGCTAGGATTCCCCAGGAGGCTGAGGCAGGCATGCATCACCATGCCTGCCACTTTTAGGTTTTTGAGAAATCTACAAACATACTGTTTTTTAAAATGGTTGTGCTAGGTTTGGAGATTTAGCTCAAGTGGTGTAGAGTGCTCACCTAGCAAGCACAAGGCCCTGAGTTTTATTCTCAGAGCCCACCTCTACCAGTGGTTGTGCTAATTTACATTCCCACCACTGGTCACAAAGACTCGAGTGCTATGTGTTTTAGGGCCTCTTATTACTGCCATTACATTCAGTGGGCATAATTTGTTTTACAGATTTGCTAGTCCAAATCTTTATTTTGGTGTGCTGGGAATCAAACTCAGGGCCTTGCGCTTGCTAGGCAAGTACTCTATGACTGAGCTAAATCCCCAACCCCTCAAAATCTTGTAGATGAACCAGTGTTCTCAAAATATGGACGTGTTGATTTTCATGGTAGCATTGTTATAAAGCAAAAATCATTGTTAGAAAAATGTCGTCAGACATTACAAAGGAGAGGTTCCCATGTAGTTTGATTTTTTTTCTATTTCAATATGTATTCCATGTCAATATATATTCAGTTTTTAAAAATAACTAAAGTAACAGTATAACTTCTCATCTGCATATATGTAACTAGCTTTCCTAAATGTGAACATTGTCTTATACTATTTCAAATGATACTATAGCGAAGACCTTTATACACACATCATTTAGCACATAGATTTAGGAAATCTATAGGAAAAAAAATTCTAAAAGAATTGCTGGTTCCTAGGGTATACACATATATTCATTTTTAGGGTATGTACATTTTATGACTTTCTTTCCCACTCTAGAGGCTGAGCCAGTGTCCACCTACAGTCTATGAAAGTTAGTTTCTGTTTTCCCACATTCTACCAGTGCTCTGTATTTTCAAACACTTAGTCTCTGCCAGTCTGGAAAAAAGGTCCCTTGCTTTTATTTTGTAATTCTTTTGTTATGATTAAAGTTGAACTTCTTAGCTGGCTGTTTTGGCACACATCTATAACCCCAGCACTCAAGAGGCTGAGGCAGGAGAATTGCAGGGAGTTTGATGTGCACTTGAACTAAGTAGTGAGATTCTGTCTTTTTTGGGGGTGCTGGGGATCGAACTCAGCACCTTGCGTTTGCTAGGCAAGCACTCTGATTTGAGTTAAATCCCCCAACAGTGAGATCCTATTATTTGTGTTATCTTTTATCTAACCTATTCACATTCTTTTCCATATTCATGTTACATATACATTTTTTTTTGTCCTTCTTAAACTAATTTGTAGAATCGATTGATTGGGTTTGGGGCGTTTTTGTTTGTTGTTGATTGGTTTTTTTGAGACAGGATCTTATTATGTACTTCACACTAGCCTTAAACTCACTATGTAGCCCAGGCTGACCTTGAACTTGCTATGATCCACTTGCCTCAGCCTCCCAAGTACTAGGATAACAGGCGGGTGCCACCACGCCTGGCTCAATTTGTGGAATTTATTTATTTATTTATTTGGTTGATTGGTTGCTAGGGATTGAACTCGGGGCCTTGTGCTTGCTAGGCAAGCATTCTACCCCTTGAGCTAAATCCCCAACCCCAACCAGTCTATTCTTTTTGGCAGGAGATCTATGTCTGTTTCATATCAACTATTTTTTGCATACTTTTTTATTTACAATGTTGCATTCACCTTTGATGTATGTTTCTGGTGAAATGTAGTAAGTTCTGGTTATTTTGTCTTACTAATTCATGTTTATTTTATTTGTGAAAAATAAAGCATAAGTTTGAGCTGCAGTCTATAAAAACTCATCGTAAGTACATTAGATAGAATTTTTATACTTCTCCAGCACTTAGTGATATTCTTTTACTATACAAAATGGACATTTTTGAGACACTGAGACTGAATAGGAAGTACAAAAAGATCTGCAAAAGAAAAAACTGAAAAAGGGAAAAATGTTAGCATATCAAAGAGGAAAGGTCTGTGTTATGAAATGGAAAGACAAAAAAGACATCCCTTATTGTCAACTATTCATAATATAGAAATGATAGAACTTGAAAGAAGAAACGAAACTAAAAATAATTCCAGTAGTGGCCAGTGAATATAATAATTTAATGGATGGTGTTGACAGAGTCAACACCAACTCTGTCAACACCATCCATTAAATTTCTTGAGTCATCTTCTTTTTCTACAACTTTGACCTTAATTTCATTATGTGTCTATTAAAATTTCATTCTGCAAAAATAAATTATGGTCTGAAACTGTATAATTTTGGGGGAGGGTGCTGGAGATCGAATTTGGGGCCTTGCGCTTGCTAGGCAAGTACTCTGCCACTGAGCTAAATCCCCAGCCCCTTTAAACTGTATAGCTTTTATAAACTGATTGTGTACAAGCCTCCTGTTGTCCCAGTCTTTAGCTTGGCCTCTGATGCTCCTTGTTGCAGTAATGTGCTTTTTTCCCTCTAGAGCATGTTTTGGGACCAAAATAGCCATGAACCTTGCAGAATTGAGCAGCAGATTTAAATTGGAGACGCAAATCCTCTAGTTTCTTAGTGAGGACTCTTAGAAGTTGCCTTACAAGTAAAACTTGTTTTTTGTGGGTAACCAAACCCCCAGGTCACATGACAAGTTGTAGCAGCAGAGGAGGAAAAGACTAGGGCAGAAAGTGTAGGTGTACATACCTACTAGCAGGAAGGCAACCTCCAGCCACAGAGACCGCAGGCTAGGCCACATATTTGACCTAGCCTGGTCTGGCAGCTCTGCCGTCTCCAGCCCTACTAGGCACTAGTGCACCTTGCTGGTGAAGTAATAGCTGGTATCTGTCAGGCAAGGTTCTCCTTGCCAAGGCCAGTACCACTAGCCAGCAGGGGCTGTGGCCATGGGGAGGGGCTGGAGCTACCTTGGACTATGTTGGGCATTGGACCTCTGTCCTGATTCTTTAAGAACTGACAATCAAGTAGTACAAACAAGTAATTACTGAAGAACCTACCTAGAAAGTTACAGGAGAGCTTTGGGTATATGCAGCAAATTGAGTGCATGGTTCAATTTGCCCTGACTTGGAGGAAGTATAGGATAGAATTTTCGGAAGCTAGGTAGCCGTCTGTTGTGTGTGTGTGCGTGCGTGTGTGTGTGTGTGCGTGCGCGCGCATACGCACGATAGTATTTTTTAGTCTTTTGGGGCTGCGATAATAAAATATAAACTTGGTGGGTTAAAAAAGAGAATCATATTTATGAGAGTTCTCAGATCTAGGAAGTTGAGACGAAGGTACTGGAAGACTCTGTTCAATTTTTCCATAGATGATGCCTTCTGTCTGTGACCCCTGTGATAGAAGGGATCTCACTAGTGCCTTTCTCATGAGGGTGCTAATCCCATTTCCAGAAGGTTCATCTTCTAATATCACATTGGTTATAAGGTTTTAACATACGAGTTTTATGAGACAAAAACATTCAGATCATGGCACTTACTTTTGTTATTTTTTAAGAAGGAGATTTTGAAGTTTTTTATCAAACAGTATTAGGAATGTACTTGACCAAAATATATCTATAATGAATTGAAAGCAGAATGGACTGATCACATTTTTTGTTCAGATGTTTCTTAGAGTGACCTGTCTTTTAACAGTTTTTTGGTTCTCTTTTTTGTGCCAGGGATCGAACTCAGAGCCTTGTGCTTGCTAGGCAAGCAACACAAACCACCGAGCTAAATCCCCAGCCCCTCTTCTACCAGTTTTAAGTTTAAGTTTCTAAAACTTTCAAGTTTTGAGTATTTTATAAATGTTATGTGTCCAGGAAATTGTTGAAATTAATGTTTTTTAAAGATAAAATCATGTTTCCCTTTTAAATTAAGTGAATCTGAGTGCTGTAGCAACTTTCCTATCAACATCAATTTCAAAATAACATAAGCTCTCCTTTCTGAAATTTTACTTCACTACCATTTTTCTTAATTTTCCCACAGTGTTTCTATTTGATTCCTCCCCGTGGTAGTATTGTAATATATTTTTGAATATCTTTTTATTTACCTGTCATACTTCTTTACAACAAAAACACAAATTAGTTATTTCTTGTGACCACATATTATTGTCTTAAGCTTCTTCTATATTAAGTTATCATTATATTGTACTTATTTGTAGGAAGTGGCAATGAAAGCAACATAAATATACCTTAAGTTTTGCAAAATTAGTATGAACTATTAGAAAACAAAGTCATACTGAAAGTATATTGCATTAATGAGAAGGGCTTATCCATAAGCTGCAGATGAATATTTATTCAGCTAGAATAACAGAGTTTTTATTATTTTCCTGCTTCATGTTTTTATATGCGTAAATTTTGAGAAACCTTGTTTACATAATACAGTAGATATGAGACTTTGTTTTCATGTTGTTTTTGTTACTGTTTTTCTTTCTTTGTGGTATTGGGAATCAAACCCAGGACCTCTTAAATGCTAGGCAAGCAGTCTACCACTGAGCAGCATTGTGAGCCCCTTCCAAATTACATGTCAAAATCTACACTGTGATCTATCACTGAAACTGTTTTTAATATTCTCTGAGGTAGTAGTTTGAGTAGGTTCTTCTATGATGATTACTAAAATAGCTTTACAATGATATATCAGATAGACATGTTCTTATAAATAGGTGCCTTCCTGATGAACTCAGAGTATTAAGAATATTCATTTGAATATGCTTTTACTATTTCTGATAAGACGCTTTTATCATAGGTTTAAATACAGTGTATCAAAACATTTGAAACGTAAGTATAGTATTTAGCCCATTTAATTTATAGATCTAAACTGATAGGAATGGTTCATTACTATTTATTAAACTTCCTATTTGACTTTATTTTCCAGTTTAAGTGAATGTGTTACTTTTTGTCTTCATGAGAGTCATCTAATTTTTAAAATTTTAATATTAGATAAATTCTTAGTGGGTCAGCTATATGAACTAAGTCCCTAATCACTTTTTGTATTTCTTAGCTGAATTTGCTTTTCTTTACAAAGTCAGAACTGTGAGTTATACATTCTTTGACAGTGAGAATGAAGAAGTAAGGTCATTAATGGTAAAATATTTTAAATTGCCCTTTTATGGGCATCTCTGTCATGAGTTTCCAAGAACTCCCCCAGTTCAGTGATTTACTAAGGCTCACAGGACTGAGCATATAGTGGTACTCATGGCTAACATTTATTATAGCAAAATCAAAAGAAGGTAATATGGAACAATCTCTGGCAGAAATCGGGTGCTATTTCCACTGGGAGTCTTCTCCCAGTGGTTGGTTGTATTGGACATGCTTAATTCCTCTGGGAATGAATGTGGCAAAGTATCTGAAGTGTTGTCTACTAGAGAGTCTGGGGTTCTGTCATAGGATGGATCATGTAGACACTCAGTGCCTACATAACTGACCACAGTCTATGAAATTCAGACACCTAAAAAGCAGTGCAGATGTTAGCATTGACTATATTTGCGATGAGGCACGGTAAGCCACTTTTATCACTTAGGAAAAGTTTTATATCAGTGTATGGAACTGTTTACCAGTCACATTTCCAGATAATAGCCAAGGGCCAGTTTTATTAAGGGCAAGAGTATTTCAGTCTTACTATATTACTTTTTTCTGTGCAGTGCCCCAGGAGGGTTTATTGCCTGGAGCAATAGATTGATAATATGTGTGATACATGAGGGAAATAAATAGGTAAAATAGCAAAGAGCAGTTAATATGCAAGTGGAAAAGATAAGCCACTAACAAATTTCTCAAGCAGATTAAATTAATAAAAACTGTTAGAATGGGGCCCTGGAAATTGATTCCTTTAAAACAATTCAAGGGGTAGTGGATTTAGCTCAGTGGTACAGTGCTTCGGTAGCAACCCCAAGGCCCTGAGTTCAATCCCCAGCGCCACAAAACAAAACAAAAACCATTTAGGTTACATGGTAAATCCTGTTTCTTCTTTTTCTTTCTGTTTCCCCCTTCCCTCCCTCGTTCTTTTTCTCTTCTTTCATTCTTTCTCACTTCCTTTCTTCTTCCTCTTCCTCCTCTCCCTTCTCCTTCCTCCCTACTCCTGTCCTTCTCCCCAGCTCCCTTCCTCCTTTTCCTTCTTGTTCTTGTTCTTCAGTGCTGGGAATCGAACCCAGGGCCTTCTTATTTCAGTTGTAGAGGTTAAGAGCATGATGTCTTGAATCCTTACTTTGACACTTGCCTACCATGTAATTATTGCCAAGATTCTTAACCTTTCTTTGCTTTTCCTTTTGGAGCTTTCAGTACTACCTGGTGCTTAATAAATGCTCAGAATGAGTAAGTTGCTATTTTTAGTAGAATGAAATAAGGAGGAAATTAACTAAGTGAGGAGGTACCTGTAGGACTTGTTGAGAAGCTATAAACGGAGTAATGAAACCTCAAAAATTTTGGTGTCCTAATGGAATGGAAAACAATAACATCGTGCGTGAATAATGTGTAAGAATGAACTTTTAGGTATCAACAGGCAGGAAAGAAGAAAAGATAATTCACCACCCATTCTTTTTTCTCTAAGGCAGATGAATATTAAGACTTTGAGATGATGATATGTGATGCTACTGTAAGATTTTGGATAGCCTTTAATGAATTGTAGATAGTCTTATAATCCAGGTTATTCTATATATTATCTGTTGCGTTTGGAAAGTAATTAACAACCAAGTTTAGATGACATGACTTTTTTTCTCCCCCCGTAGGAGTTTTTAAGAGATATCTTCAATCTCCTCTTTTTGTTGCCCAGTCTGAAAGATCGACAACAGCCAAAATGCAAATCACATTCTTCAAGAGCTGCTGCTTATGATTTATTAGTAGAGATGGTAAAGGGTTCTGTTGAGAACTACAGGCTAATACACAACTGGGTTATGGCACAGCACATGCAGTGTAAGCGTTCTTCCTTAATCTTTCTAAGTTTTTAACACAGAAGTGAGATTTTGGAGGGCATTGTTTCTAAAGAAAGAAGCCAGCTGGGTATGGTAGCACGTGCCTGTAATCCCAGCTCTTGGGAGGCTGAGGCAGGAGGATCACTGTGCATTTGAGGCCAGCCTAGGCTTCATAGTGAGTTCAAAGTCAGCCAGAACTACATAGCAAGACCCTGTCTCAAAAAAAGAAAGAAGCCATTCTTCACATGCTTTAACATTATAAATTATTATTGATAGGATATAAAGTAGAAAAGTAAACTTTTTTTTTAAATCAAGTGTGAGAAATCTTTGTATGATATTTTAAACACCTTGGCATTTTTTGGTAAAATAATTTAGTAACAGATAAAATGAAGTTGGGGCTGCTGTTTGACTTTTCAGAGAATGAATACATTTTAGAATGTATTATCTAATTTTAATTTTTTTAATGTATAGTGTTCTGTATTAACATGATAACTAGTGGAGGTAATGATTGTTAATAAAAGCAAGATATATTATGTTTAATAGTTTGTTTGGGGGACATGTTCTCTCCCTCTTTCTTCAGCAGCCCATGCACCATATAAATGGGACTACTGGCCTCATGAAGATGTCCGGGCAGAGTGTAGATTTGTTGGTCTGACTAACCTTGGAGCGACTTGTTATTTGGCTTCCACTATTCAGCAACTTTATATGATACCTGAGGCAAGACAGGCTGTCTTCACTGCTAAGGTAGAGTTTTCCTCACTTTAAAAATTGAAACTATAGCTGGGCATGGTGATGCTCAGCTGTAATCTCAGCACTCTAGAGGCTGGGGTAGGAAGATTCCAGCAAGTTCAAGGACAGTTTGGGCTTCATAATGAGTTCAAGGCCAGACTGAACTGTATAGCAACACCCTGTCTCCAGAAAAAAGCATCCAAAAATTGAAACTGTAATAAAACCAAATTTAAAACTTTATTTGTAAGTCTTGATTAGTTTGATGTATTTTTTGAGAGATTTATGAGTTAAAAAAAAAGAGAAAATTTGATTATGCAAATAGCTAATGTGTCTATATTTTAATTATTTTTAAACTTTAATATATTTTACTTCTCATAACACAGTTGTGGATTACTCATGGTCACTGTATACAGTAAATGTATGTTTTCAGTAAGAATAAATACAAATTTTTTTTTTTAATTGGCGTTGGGGATCAAACTCAGGGCCTTGTGCTTGCTAGGCAAGCACTGTATCCTCTGAACTAAATCCTCAAGGCTCAAATTTTAATTACACAGAAAATAAACAAAACCTGAAACCAACCAGGGAAGTATTACCAGAATCACTGAGGTTGTTTCTCTTATATTTATTCCAAAGTAAATTGTGGACTTTGTTGGGGTAATCTCTGCTTTACATTACTTTTGTGGTTTTGTTCTTTCTGGTTTTCTTCTTTTAAACCAAAGTGAACTATTATTTAAGTAGCCTTCTGCTTTGCTTTTTTTTTTTTTGGTTCTGGGGGTTGAACTCAGGGCCTTGCACTTGCTAGGCAAGCACTCTACCACTGAGCTAAATCCCCAGCCCCAGTGAGCATCTTTTATGCTTGCACTTGGATTTTTGTTTTCCTCCATCATATCATCTCTATGTCCTGGCTTTTTTTTCCTAATGAAGCATTGAGATGCTTTATATACCTTTAGTGAATCTGTTAATATGTTTTAGTTACTTTTTAAGGTCTCCAATTTATAGTATACGCAAATGAGCTTGAGTTTTTGTCTTTTGTTACATGTAAGTTTCTCAACTCTGTAGATAACTAAAAGTAGTTCAGTAATAGGTTCTTTTACCTTATTGAAATTACTGTGACTAAAAGTGGTGGCCAGGCGTGGTGCTGCACAGCATGGTGTCAACACTTGGGAGGTTGAGGCAAGGAGGATCACCAGGAACTCGAGGTCAGCCTGGGCTACATATTGCGTTCAAGGCCACCCTGGACTACAGAGTGAGACCCTGTCTCAAAAAACAAAACAAAAAAATGGTGGACCCATCTGCATAGTTTTATAAAGCCAGTAGTTGTCAAAGAAGCATATTTTCAGTGATTATTCTTTATAGCTAATGATTTAGCCATACTTTTTGGGTTTAGTCCTCATATTAATGACAACATTTAAGCCACTGTACCATTAAGAATTAGTGGCAACAGAAAGAACATTCAGATGTGCTAGTTTTGAGTTGTTCTCCTAAGTAGTGTTTTTAGTTAAAAACTATTTAGACTCACATAGAAATTTCTTTAAGAATAAAATTAGACATCTGACTTTAGGAAGTAGAAGCTTTTGATTAGAAATTCAGGTATTTTTATTATTCCCTTCTCTAACGTTCATGGAAATTTTAAACAAAACTACATATATTTTAATTATGATAAAATCTAGTTTTAACCTTTTAAAGTGTACAGTTCTGTGGCATTAAGTATGTTCATATTGTTTTATAACGATCACCACCGCCCATCTTTGGTATTTTTTCACCTTCCCCAACTAAACTGCTATACCCGATACAACATTTTATTCTCCATTCCTCCTTTCCACAGCTACTTGCAGCCACCATTTTATTTTCTATCCCAGAATTTGTTTACTCTAGGTATTTCATGCAGTATAAGCAGAATCATACAATATTAGTTTTTTCATGACGTGAATGGCTTATTTTCATTTAGTATAATGTTTTCATAGTTCACCCATGGCATAGCATATGTCAGTTTTCATTTTTATTATCCCTGAGTAATTTTTTTTTTAAATCCCTGAATATTTCATTATATGTGTATATGTGTACATATATGGCACATTTTGCTTATTTATCTGTTGAAAAATATTTGAATTGCTTCTACTTTTGACTTTTCTAAAACTGTTAGGAACTTGGGTACACAAATACCTATTTTGAGCCCCTGCTTTCTTTGGGTAAATACCTGGAAGTGGTATTATTGGTTATATGGTACTTCTGTGTTTAATTTTTTGAGGAATCATCATGTTTTCCCCAGGGGCTGCATGATTTTACATTCCCACTAGAACTGTACAGTTTTTCCACATTCTCACTAACACTTGCCATTTTCTGGTTTTGTTTTCATACTTTTTAAAATAATGGCTATGCTAATAGGTTGTCAACATGTATATTTTTTAAATAGTAAAAACATATATTTGTTGGGTATTCATTTAGGAATTGCACATTGAGTAAAATTTCCTTGTTTTTGCTTGATATTAAAGAATTTTCTCTGCCAATTAATGCTTTAGTCCCTGTAACAGAAATATAAATGTAGGTCACTATCCTGAATGTTTTTGTCTTCCTGACTTATAAATTTGCATATAGCATATCTGTTATATGTTAGAAAATGTTGTTTTGTATCACTAATTTTACAATCTCATTATCTATTAAACCTCTAATATGTTAGAAGTATACTGTAGTTATGTTTGCCAATTTTTTTATTCCCTTTAATTCCTCTGTACCATCATAGAAATTTTATAGTAACTATTTGCTGAACAGATCTCAGTTTTAGTCCTTACTTTATGACCTCAGTTTGATTAGAGGCTCCTAAACAGTAGAGCTGTATTACTTCACTCCCCACATATTGGCACAAATAACTGTGGTGTACACTTCTGATATATGAGAGACTTTATTATTCTGTGATTCTGTCAAAGTTATGACAGGTAATAATTTTTAATGGCAACAACACCTGCTTCATGGGTTAGACTGAGCGTAGAATATATCTAGTAATTCCTTGGAAATGAGTACAGATCTCTCCTATAAGGTTGGTATTCAGCTCAGTCATTAGTGAATGAGTCTATCCAGATACCTGAATCTCAGTTATTGATGTTTCGTTGGTTAAATGGTTTTGAAAGATGTTGGCCAGTATTGGTCGTTAGTGTTGATGATGCATTTTTCCAGAAAAAGTAAAGACGTGATTAGATGGTGATGAAATGTCATTTATTAATATTTTAAACATATTTTTAATGGGTGAGTTTACTTGCAGAAGATAATTTATTGCATACTTCTGATGTTTTTCATTCTTGTGTTCTTATGAATCAGCACTGTATTGAGTGTTAATCTACAAAGTAATATTTTTATGGTCTCCAAATTCCTAACATGATTGTATATATTACAATGAAAAAAGTATTCCAACTTCTTAATGCTGCAATTACTAAAGAGAAAATAAAATGTATTTCCCTGCATATAGCTAAAAGGATAAAAATACATTTTAGGTTAAGCATTTTGCAAGGCTTTGTTTGCTAGAATGTCCAGTTTAATACCATCAGTATGTTTTGATTGAACTTTTTTCCTTGATTTCCAGTATTCAGAAGATATGAAGCACAAAACCACTCTGCTGGAGCTTCAGAAGATGTTTACATATTTAATGGTATGTTTGAGAATCATGGAGAGAAAACTAATTAGATACATCCTTTGACACAGGGTTTGTTTATATTGGCTTTGTCTTGACTTAACATACTTTCATATTTCAAGTTGAATTTTTTATTTATATATCTTAATTGTCCTAATGGCTTTTCACAGTCACCTCTCAAGTTACATACATTGTGTTAGTTTGGTCTTTGAAGAATCCCATGTATCTGACCTGTTTTTCCTGTTTCACCTCTTTTATGCTTGGAGTTTTCTGATTTCTCTTTACTCCTCTTAATTCTCACCTCTAAAGTATAGAAGTGATCTGTCTTTTTAAAAGATAGCAAGTCTTAGAATATTAATTTTCTCCTTAAAATTCTTAAGTGGTTTTTCATTATGAATAGAATGGTATTCAGGGTCATTTGTATAGCACATATGCTCTGATTTTTACCTCTACCCCGAGGCTCCTCTCCTGTCCCCTCCCTGTATGTAGCTTCACCTCTGGTAGCTATAAGCCCTTTGGAGCCCAACACCCTGTTGCTTTGTTGCCTATGTGGTTATTTATGCCATTCCTCTTGTCTGCATCACTGTACCTTTTAGTACTCTTCTTTGTTTTCTTTCCTTGATTTTCACTCCCTCTGATATACCAGCGATTCCACAGACTCATCAGACTGTACCTTTTGTATTGAAGCTTCTCATTTTACCTTATAGCCTTGAGGACATAAATTATGTTACACTTATTGCTGTATTTTCAGCTTCTAATGATTATAAGGAGGGAACGTTTGTTTTTAACAGAATTAGAAGATATCCTTGGTCATCCTTCCATTCTGTTTTTAATATCCCTTTTAAGAGAGCTGATACCTGCCATTTGAATCAACAAATAGAAAACTACTATTTTAAACTACTTTTTAAAAACTACTAAATGAAAGTTGAATCTGTAGAAAAAATTTATTCAGCCCGCAGGAGTTTTGTATTTTGTTTCACAATACAAATCTGAGTCCTTTTAGTCCCAAATTCCTTCCTAGAAATTCCTGTACCCAAAAATAGTAGTGGTTTTGTTTTTGTTTTTTGGGGGGGTGTGTTTGTTTGGTTTGGATTTTGGGGTGTTTTGTTTTGTTTTGGGGTGTGGGGGTATGTGTGGGTATGTGTTTTGAGAGGGCATCTCGCCAAGTAGTTCAGGCTGGCCTTGAGTTCACTATGTAGCCCAAGCTCACCTAGAACTTCCAGGTAATCCTCCTGCCCCCACCTCTAGAGTGCTGAGATTAGAGGCATGTGCCACTGCACCCAGCTAAAAATAGTTTCATGAGGTTAATTTAAGCATCTTCTAGCACCACAATCATTAAGTTGAAAATGCCATGAAAACCAAAAGAAAAGCACTGATAGCATTACATGTTGAGTTGTTTTTGTTCATTCATTTAAGATCCTTGTTGTGGCTCTTTTCTTATTTTTATTTGATAGAATCTTTTATTTTCTCCTTGCTCTTCTTAGGAGAGTGAGTGCAAAGCATATAATCCTAGACCTTTCTGTAAAACATACACAATGGATAAGCAACCTCTGAATACTGGAGAGCAGAAAGATATGACAGAGTTTTTTACTGATCTGATTACTAAAATTGAAGAAATGTCTCCAGAACTGGTTAGTACTAGAATAGTGACATTTCTTTGAAATTTATGTGGATTTGCCTATATTTTTGTTACTGACTTTTGTTTGTTTTGTATTAAAGAAAAATACCGTCAAAAGTTTATTTGGAGGTGTAATTACAAACAATGTTGTATCCTTGGTGAGTACGATACCTGGGTTTTTTTTCCTTTGAGGTTATATTTTAGTTTATTGTAATAAATTACTAATTTTTGCCTGTTTGATCAGGATTGTGAACATGTCAGTCAAACTGCTGAAGAGTTTTATACTGTGAGGTGCCAGGTGGCTGATATGAAGAACATTTATGTGAGTAATATTGTACATAATTTTTTTTTGTGTGTGTGTGTTTCTGTTTCTTTTCCTGGTACTGAGGATTGAAGCCAGGCCTCCATGCTGAGCTACATCCCCAGCCCTTTTTTTATTTATTTTGAGGCAAGATCTTGCTAAGTCCCTAAACTGCCCAGGTTGGGCTCAAACTTACAGTCCTCCTGCTTAGCCTCCCAGGGTGTGATGCTTACTGGGATGTACAACCACACCTGAGTATACTTTTAACTCTTATATATATATAATAGGTTTGTCATCTTGAAAGGAAACTAGCATTTTTCATGTACTTTCTTCTATTCTGCTATTTAAGTAAGAATTAATGGTAGAGCACAAGGGACTGGGGATTTAGCTCAGTGGTTAGAGTGCTGACTTGTGAGCACAAGGCCCTGAGTTCGATCCCCAGCACCAAAAAAAAAGAAAAAAAGGTAGACCACAAAACTGGCTTTTGTCCAATCAAAATGTAAACACTTTAGTCCTTTGAATATTATAGTGAGACTCATATGAAGGAAAACAGTTTTTTACTAAAATTAAGAAGTCACTTATTAAAAACTAATGTTTACATGATATAAACAATAATGTCAACTTCTAAATGTGGTTTTGTACACAGGAATCTCTTGATGAAGTTACTATTAAGGACACCTTAGAAGGTGACAACATGTACACTTGTTCTCACTGTGGGAAGAAAGTAAGAGCTGAAAAAAGGTATGCTTTTTGAAATGTAATTTTTATCACTTGGTAAATTATCCACTGAAAGTGAAAGATAAACTAAGATTAAACTTTTAGGAAACTGTTAATGTAAAAATGAGCTGCATGGAGCTCAACCTCAGGCAGCAACTTCTCATTCATTATTTAGTGAACTATAATTTGACATAAATTGCACTAAAATGAAAATTGGACTCACTAAATTTGCAAGAAATCTAATTTTTAGGAAAGATATATGAAAGGTAAAGGCAGTGATTGTTTTTAATCTTTATATTCTCAGATCTCTAGGTTTAATGACTTGTTTTAGCTAATGATAGCTAACTTTTCTGTAGCATTTTTTATTAGTAGGCACTACTCTTAGAACTTTACATGATTTCACTTAATTCTTACAACATTCTTTTGTAGTAGACAACATTATTACTCCTGTTTTGACAGGTGATGACATGGATACACAGGAAAAATAAAGGCATTTTCTGAGTGCCGGCCCCTAAAATAGGGAATGAAGATTAATCCTTTCTAGGGAAATAGGTAATCCAGTTGAAGTTGAATCCTCTTTGAGGGATCAAGGTGGAAATGTTCTGTAAACAGTTGACAATTGTTGGTGCTTGGAGAGAGGTCTGAGTTGGAGTTAGATTTGGGGGTTAGTTAACTTTTGAGTTAAAGAGTGCTTCTTTTCCTCATATTATGTGCATTAATACTATTTTGAGTTGCTTAACTTTTGGTATATTGATTAAAGATACTCTTCCCCAGTCAGGTATGGTGGCACACACTTATAATCCCAGTACTCCGGAGGCTGAGGCAGGAGGATCACTGCAAGTTTGAGGCTAGCGTGGGCTACCCAGTGAGACCCTGTCTCAAAAAAAAAAAAAATAATAATAATAATTCCCTTCCTCAATTTGAATTTTTAGGGAAGTTCTTGAAAAATACTATTTTAATCTTAAATAAAAAATTACTAATTCATAACAAAATTTTACAGTCTGTGTTGAAAGCTATCTCAACATTGTTTTTGAGATTTTGTTTGTTTCTTTTGTTGTTTTGAAACACGTCTCTCTGTGTAGCCCAGGCTGGCCTGGAACTCATGATCCTCCTGCCTCAGCCTCCTGAGTGTTGGGATTATAGGGATACAGCTCTATAACTAGCTGATATTTTTTCTTTAATCTCTGAAATACTCTTTATTTTGAAAACAATATTCTCATGGATTTAAAAAAGAATTGTAGACTCTGTGCCATGGTGCATGCCTGTAATCCCAGCTACTCAGGAGGCTTAGATAGAAGAATTGAAAGCTTGAGGCCATCCTGGTCTGCCTAGTGAGACCCTGACTCAAAAAATAAGGGCTGAGAATATAGCTCAGTGGTAGGGCATTTGACCTGCTCACATGCACAAGGTCCTGGGCTCAGTCCCCAGTACTGAAAAATTAAAAAGTTGTGTAGATTGATACAGAATGAATAGGTTGCCTGGTAAAAAGTTTTTCAGTGTATGTTTCAAACACCCTTATGTTTTTTCACATTTTTTTCTTTGTCCTTTTAATTCATTAATATATTTATAATCTGATTGTTTTCCACTGTACTGTACACTCAGTGGATTATAACAAAGAGTCTGTTCACGTATTGAAAACATTCTCTTCTCAGTGCCTACAGTGGGAAGTTCTTAAGAACTGTAATTTGGTAGGTTTGGGAAAAGGTGGTTGGGTAAAATTCTATAAGTATACCTTGATAATGCTAAGTAAAAACTGCATTTAAAGGCTGTCTGATACAGTTAATTATTAGGGACCCTGTACCTGTAAGAATTCTTATTTGGGCCGGTCTATGTGAGGTAAAGATTCACATCAGCTCGTAATGGAATATTAGATTGGTAACAGCTGATGGCATCAAATGGTTGGCACCTACATTTTGTGATTATCTGCATAATTGACTGAATGAATGAAGCTTATCAGAGTATCTTCCCAAGAAAGAATACAACTGTTGGAAAGGACCAAGCACTTAAACCAACCTTTAAATGCAGAGGAAAATGTCACAAAAGGCAAACAAGGGAAGAAAGAAGATTAGGATAGGATGTTACCTTATGAATTGAGGAGAGACTCTCAAGAATATATTCGGTTGGCATAGTTTACAGTTGTGAAAGTAAACAACAGCTGAATAAAAGCATTGGAAACACCCTGCAAAGGTCTTGGGTTCAATCCTTAATATGGGGAGAGGGAAGGAGTTAGCAGTAAAATACTACACAGAGATGGAACTAGAAGGAATTTCAGAATCAAAGGACTTTTCTAGATGAGATCTGAGCTTATTTGAAATGAGTGAATGAAAAGCCATCAACAATAAGATACTAAAATTGCTTAAGAAAAAACTTCTTTAGCACAGTATACATTTGAAAGGAATGGTATTCCTTCACATCCTCAGTAAATTGAATGATTATGAAGAGAAGTTGTAGGTGTATATAGTAAAATGGAAGTTGAGTTGTGCAGGCAGTTAGAGGAAGATGACAAATTGCTCTGTTGAGAAGTGAGTTGGGGGGGCTGGGGATTTAGCTCAGTGATTAGAGTGCTTGCCTTGTAAGCACAAGGGCCTGAGTTCGATCCCCGGCACCACCCAAAAAAAAAAAAAAAAAAAGTGAGTTGGGGTGTGAGTTTCGAATTTACACAAAATGGAGTCAGTCAAAAGTTAGCTGCTATAAACTGGGCGTGGTGGTGCACACCTATAATCCCAGTACTTGGGAGGCTGAGGAAAGAGGATCGCTTTGAGTCTGAGGCCAGCCTGGGCTACATAGTGAGTTTAAGGCCAGCCTGGACTACATGGCAAGACCTTGCCTGAAAACAAACAAAAACGCCAAAAGTTAGCTACTATAGAAGAATATAATAAGTCACTGAAAGATAATCAAAGGGCTGAATCAGGTTCTTTGAAGAATCTCTCTGTAGTTAGAATAAATGTATTGACTAAATCTGGCCTTCTTGATAAGCCCCTATATCTGGAAACATTGTCGTCTTTTAGCTAATAGGATTCTGCTGTTTGTCTGGAATATCTGTGGTGCTGGGGATCAAACCTAGGGATTCTTTTATGCTGTGCAAGTGATCTGCTACTGAGCCATATCCCCAGTCCTAGGCACTGTTTTAGTAAGAATGTGATTTAGAACATTGCTACTTACTCAAACTGAATATTGAAATAGGTATATTATAACTGTAAATGAAACTATTTTCAAAAAACAGTATTTAACCAGCATTTTTTACCTTTCAGGGCATGTTTTAAGAAATTGCCTCGCATTCTGAGTTTCAATACTATGCGGTATACATTTAATATGGTCACAATGATGAAAGAGAAAGTAAATACACACTTTTCCTTCCCACTACGTTTGGATATGACACCATACACAGAAGATTTTCTTATGGGAAAGAGTGACAGGAAAGAAGGTAATTTTCTGTTTTTTCCTTTTGTCTGTTTTCTTTGGGGGGTGAAGATGGTACTAGAGATTGAACCTAGGGCCTTTGCACCAAGCTACATCCCCAGCCACCAGCACCCCATTTTTGTTATTGAGGCAGGGTCTTGCTAAACTGCTAACTTGGCCAGGCTGGTGTCAGCTTGCTGTCTTCCTGCATTAGTCCCCCAGAGTGCTGGGATTACAGGGTGTGCTGTCATGCCCACCATCTTTTGTTCATTGTGTATGTTTTTTTAGGGGGGAGGTGGTGCTGGGGATTGAACTCAGGGCCTTGGACTTGTTAGGCATGTGCTCTACCACTTGAGCTAAATCCCCAGCCTCTATTATGTATCTTTATAGCAAGGAAAGTAACAAGTTGTCCTGAACTACACAGTTAATAAAATTAAATTGCATCTTAGAAAAATGTTTTTAATGACAGTGTGATCCAGGCATGATAGCCAGCCATGTAATCCCCGCACTTGGGAGACTGAGGCAGGAGGATCATTCCAAGATTGAATGGCCAGCCTGAAGTACACAGTGAGACCTTGTCTCAAAAAATACAGACAGACCTGGGGATGTAGCTCAGTGGTAGAGCACTTGCCTAGTACTTCAAGGCCCTGAGTTCAATCCCCAGCACCACAAATAAAAAATAAAGACAGTATGGCACATTAGTTCATTTAACCATTAAGTACCTAAGACAGTGTTGTAGGCTTTCCTCTAGGCAGCGAGACAATGCCAAACACTACCAACCTGGGTTACTTCCCTTATGGAGCTTAGGTCTAGGTGCGTAGGTCTTACATTGAACAAAAAATTACACATGGGCTGTGTTAGCAAGTAGGAAAGTGAATATGTCATGGGTCTAGAGGAGTTAAGCCTTTACTAGAAGGTAACACTTAAGCAGAGATAAGTTCGGGAAGAATTTGACAAGAAAGAATGAACTCTTGGGTGGGAGGGTAGAGAGTGTTACTGATGAGATGGGCAAAAGGCACTGTGGCCAGACCTTTTTTTGTTTGTGAACAAAAATGTTGATAATTTTGATCTTTATTCATTTTTCACTATTAGGAGATGTTTCAGCAAGAAGCTGACATAAATAGATAGGTGTTTGGGAAAGGTTGCTCTGAAATGAACCAGAAGATGATGAAAGGCTTGTGGCAAGGCCATTTTTGTAAATCATAGTGAAGATAGTGGTTTAGATGAGAACGAATACCAGTAGAGTTAATTAAACTTCATGATTGGGCAAATAAAAGACTTAAATAAAAAGTTACTGAACATCTATCTATTCACTATGTAACTTATGCTTTTTTTTTTTTTTTTTTTTTGAGACAGGGTCTCGCTAAGTAGTTCAGGGTGGCCTCCAACTTGCTGTGTAGCCCGGGCTCGAACTCACAGTGATCCTCCTGCCTCAGCCTCCTGAGTGCTGGTATTATAGGCGTGTACCCAGCACTTATGCTGTTCTTACAGGAATAGCAAGATGATAAAAAACTGAAGTCTTCCTTCCTTGAAGCTGATTTTTTTATTTTTTTGAGATGGAATACAAGGTTGGCCTTGTATTCACTATGTACCCCAGGATGGCCTCACTTGTAGTGATCCTCCTGCCTCAGCCTTCCAAGTGCTGTGTTAGCTTACATTTTAGTTGGTCTTCTACTAGAGGGAGAAAGAGTCAGAGTCAACAAAGACTGGTTTCTAGCCTGAGAAGAGATAGTGAGATCAGTACTTCAAAAAGATCACAAGGAAGATGAAATATGAACATAAATATTAAATGCTAAAGAGTAGAAAGTATTTAGCTCATGTTTTGTCCATTTTTCTTTAACAGGATATTCCTTTTTATACAGTAAGTGTTCTGGCAATGTTTAACTAAAATTTCGTGGTTGGGGATTTAGCTCAGTGGTAGAGCACTTGTCTAGCAAGCACAAGGGCCTGAGTTTGATCTCTAGCACCCCCCATTTTTTTTTTTTTTAAATTTGAAGTAGCGGCTGTACTATGCCAGCTTTATCAAATAGAACAGTATTTTAATCTTTAACTCCAGTGTCCAGCACTTACCCTTTCTAAATGAGAAATGAGAGATAAACAATGAATGTAATCTGTTCTTTCAAAAGAAGGGCATAATGTTTCCTCAAAGAGAGGCGAGAAGGTGGAGCTCAGGTATGGAGCAATATGGAGTTAATTGGAATTAAAAAGCTTTATTTAGCTCACAGTTTGTAGAAGTTTCAGTGCATAATCAGGTGGCTCCACAAAGCTGGATGGCATGGCAGAGGGGCATTGCAGAGGAGAAACAGTCCATGGCATGGAAGGCAGAAGGCAGTGAGCAGTAGCAGCAAGTAGAAGCAGCAGCAGTAGCCTGCTTCTTCCTTTTATCCCATCCAGGCTACCTGCCTGTTGTGTGGTGCCACCCACACCCAGGTAGGGCACCCTTAGTCCCGGCATCCACATCCTTTCATCCCAGTGTCAGACACCCTAGATCCAGCCATCTCTGAAAGGCCCCCCTCTCTGACTGCATGAGGCTTTGAGAGGACATCTGTATACAAGCCATAACATATAGGTAGAGTTGAGAAGTGGAGATTGCTTGTACATCCTGTTTTTTAGACCTCTTACCAAATCATTTGGAAAACTATGGGACTTCCCATTATTTGCACTTCATTATATTTTTCATGATTTTCCAAGTACCAGTGGAGCAGAAATTTACACCAAGATGAAGCAATTTATTAGACCTTCCTACATACATAGGGACATCCATGCTCTTCAGCTCATTTTTACCTAACTTAACCAAATCTGCTCTCACTGTCTTTGTTCTTGGTTCCACTTTTTCCTTTCTATGTGACGGGAGGAATATAGATCATAAATCATATATCCAAATTTATAAAAACCATTCTGTAATTTTTTCCTTAGTGTTTTTTAACCTTCAGATTTTATATCTTTTTTTTCATTTTTTAGATTTTATACCTTTAGACCTAGGAAATGTATCTTTTGTTTCTCTGTGTACAAAGATCTTAATATGTAGTGCTTTGTGGTACGTGGTGTACATTTGAAGGCATACTGCCAGTACAGTGCTCCTTTTTTTGTGTGCTGGAGATCGAACTCCGGGCCTTGTACTTGTTGGCAAGCGCTGTAACCGCTGAGCTAAATCCCTGGCCTGTGCCTGTTTCTTTACATAAAAATATGTTATAAAAAGTGACCTAAAATGTCACTGTTAGGTAGTTTTCAAAATTACTGCTATTGTTTTATGTAAATCATTTCAGGTTTTAAGGAAGTCAGTGATCGGTCAAAAGACACCGAGAGCTATGAGTATGACTTGATAGGAGTGACTGTTCACACGGGAACAGCAGATGGTGGACACTATTATAGCTTCATCAGAGATATAGTCAATCCACATGCTTACAAAAACAATAAATGGTAAGTTTTAAATAATATTTTCTTTGGATTTAAAAAAAACATTTTTAATTAGAATTTCTCTTCCAGTGTCTCTTCAGTTTTAGTTTTCTAAGAACTTCCTATAAAACTAAAAGAACTTTTAATAAATGTGATTTTCAAAAAAATATGAATCAATTTTTTTTAAATTGATGGCCACCTTTTTTTTCTTTTTTTTTTTTTTTTTTTGAGCTGGGGTCTCACTAAGCAGTTCTGGCTGGCCTTGAAATCATTATGTAGCCAAGGCTGGCCTCAAAGTCACGGCAATCCTCCTGCCTCAGCCTCCCGAGTGCTGGGATTACAGGCATGTGCCACCACATTTTAAACTTTATTAGTACATGTTTGCAGTACATAATGATCACATTCACTGTAGGGAATTGGTACATGTACATAACATATTTCATTTTTTTAACCTTTCCCTCCTTTCCCTTTTTATTTTTACAGCATCAAATTTGTCTTTAAGTTCTTATAAAGTTAATTATCATTGAAAACCAGATTATTAGGGCAAAGAATATATAAAACATGTCAGACAATTATACTAAGTCAAGGTCACTTTTAGATACATTGTATTGGATTACAGTACCTTTTTCTCTCTTTTCCTATTATCTTTTGTTTTGTATTACATATATATATAATGTATATTGTACTTTATTGCACTTTATTTCATACTTTATGTGTACGTATAAAGTATGTGTACACATATATGTATATGTATATTGGGTTTTTCATGTAAGAGAAACCTTGGAATATTAAAGCGTTTGTGTCTGCGTTCTTTCAGGTAACATTATGGTCTCCAGGTGCATCCATTTTCCTACAAATGACTCAAGTTTATCCTTCTTTATATCACAGAGTAATATTCCACTATGAACCACTTTTTTTTTTTTGGCGGGGGAAGTGCTGGGAATCAAACTCAGGGCTTTGTGCTTGCAAGGCAAGCACTCTAACCACTGAGCTAAATCCCCAGCCTCCACTATGAATCACTTCTTAAACTTACAGATATTTGAACTCTAGAGCATTTGATGAATACTTTCTTCAGAAGGAACAACACACAGATTTTGGCATAGAACTTTAGGGCATTGATAGACAAAACTGTACTTCCCAAATCATACCTTATCTGTTCATTCATTCAGGGGCCGTTTACTGAATGCCTCCTGTCTGGTGCCCACAGAGTCCTTATGTATGCTAATTGGAAGTTATCTACATGCTCCACTCTTCACCTTGCTTTTTCTCTTCACTCATGTTTTCTTTTTGGCATCTTTTATTTAGTAAACAGTTGGTAATAAAGTCAATCTGTAGTAGCTGTTTATTGGACCACAGATGTTGTTAGGAAGGGTCTCATAAATAGAGTCTACATATGTAGTAGGCACTCTCTTTTAAAGTGTTGACGTTATTGCTTTGAACAAAATATACAGTTGTTAATTGATCTTCAGTGAGCAGAGTAGTTTCGTAGTTTCAGTCAGCTGTTATTATTTCTCACTGCTTCAGCCATTGTGTTCATGATGTCTTTTCTCTATCCATTTGAATATATTTTTTTAATATATTTCAATAAGTATATTTTGGATATTTTTATTGTAAATTTTGAAATGGTATCTATAACTTTGAAAATTCTCGTATATCTTAATCTTTCCTATCTAGTAGCTTTACATATTATAATGAAGCAAGCTTTCTACTCCTTGTTTTTTTTTTAGGTTATACATGTGTCAGTTTTTTTCTCTTTTGTGGTACTGGGAATCAAACACAAAGTCTTGGACATCCTAGTCCAGCAGTCTACCACTGAGCTACATGCTTACTTTAGAGCTGTTGGATTTTAAGGTTGTGGTTATGACTGTTTACAAAATAATATTCCTGGTTTCTAGTAGATCAGAATTCAAGAACATGTTAGAATTTACCTCATGAAATAGTTTGATCAATATTTGCAACATACCAGATACTACACTTGATCTTAGCCAAAAGGCTGAGAAGCGATGCAGCATTTCAGTATATAAATATTTTCTCATGGTAGGTGCAATAGAAAAGTACCACATATGTATTTCATCAGTCCTGTGTATTCTGTTTTAGGTATCTTTTTAATGATGCTGAGGTGAAACCTTTCGACTCTGCTCAACTTGCCTCTGAATGTTTTGGTGGAGAGATGACAGTAAGTATTCAGAAATTACAAATGGTTTATTACTCCACACCATAAAATCCAATAGCAGAGTTGCTTAAAGTTCTTAAATTGCTATTTTTAAAACAAATTTTATATATTTGTTATGTATTGAATTTTAGCATGTTCACAGTATACATTAGACACTAGGAAGTATTTTAAAATTATTTTTGCCTTCAACCAGTCTGATAGATAGGGTAAGACTTACAAATAAAAGGCCAAATAGTGATGCCGAAATTTAATAATACCATGAGAATTATAGTTGGATATATTATTTATTTAATTTTGTATAGTTAGACCAAAATGAAATTACCCTTAATTTATGTAATCTGAAAAATCTTGCACAAGAAAGTTGACTTGAAAGAATTACAACTTTGTACTTCATATAAAACAGCCACAACATGGTTGATACTAGTTACAGAATGAAAAGAGAACATCTTCGATTAAATAATTTGCAGTAGGACAATGAAAAGGATATTTCACTTCTCCATAGTCAGTTTATCGTTGTATAATACCAATTCCTTGAAAACTTTTTAGAAAATCTATGGGACTGGGTCTGTGGCTCACTGGTAGAGTGCTTGTCTAGCATGTGCAAAGCCCAGAGTTCCATTTGCCAGCATTGCATAGCATACACCCACAAAACGTTGATTCTGACAAATCAACTGTTAACTTGGTGTGCTTGTCTACTATTCTGAATGGAAAAGAGTTCCTAGGACATTTACTTTGTGTGTGTGTGTGTGTGTGTGTGTGTGTGTGTGTGTGGTGCCGGGGATCAAACTCAGGCCCTTGTGCTTGCAAGGCAAGCACTCTAATCACTGAGCTAAATCCCCAGCCCCCCTAGGACTTTACTTTAAAGTGTGTTCTTTTTTAAAAAATAAAAAGGTAGAGAAGGAAAGCAAAATAATTGTAAGATGCTTAAAAGTTTTTCAAATTGTAGGTCTATTTCATTTTCTTATTCTTTTACATTTCATAGAGTACTTTGAAAAAAATTTTGAGTGTTTTCCCAAACATTAGCATTTTGTTATTACATCACTTATAATATTGCTCATTTGCTTCCCATTTTATACTTTTTTAAATCTTTTTTGTCACAGCATACGTAGTTTTCTAGAATTATCAGTAGAACCTTTTCCTTCCTACTGCTTAAGAAGTAGCCCTTACAAGATCTCAAAAGCCCCACTCCTGAACTCTTCATATTCCACATATATAGTTGCCTTTATATCTCCTTCCTGCAATTGCATTTTGTCTCATGGACTGCTATTTTCTCTTATTTAAATTTCATCTCTGTACTGATCATTTCTTATGCTTTTACAATCTCTTTCTTTTTCCTTCTTTGTTTTGTTTTATTTTGTTTCATTTTGTTTTGTTTTGTTTTGTTTTGTGATAGGGTCTTACTGTGTAGTGCAAGCTGGCCTTAAACCCACAATGTAGTCCATGCTGGCCACAAACTCTTAGTGATCCTCCTGCTTTACCCTCCCAAGTGCTGGGATTACAGGCATGTGCCATCACGCCCAGCATCAATTTGGTGTTTTCATTTCCACTTATCACATTATAAAAATTAGGTCCAGACCAACTATTTTCTCACTACATTTTATTTTCTTTTGTTAAAGTAAAATTTTCTTTCTCACTTTTGTACTGTAGTATTCTCTTATCTAAGAAAAAGTACCAAAAATTGTATACCGTGTTTTTTTTGTTTGTTTGTTTGTTTTGGGGGGGTGCTGGGGATTGAACTCAGGGCTTTGTGCTTGCCAGGCAAGTGCTCTACCACTGAGCTAAATCCCGAACCCCAAAATAATAGGATATACTGGCCTTATTTGTTTATGAAATAGTTCATATATAAATATTGCTGAGTAAATCCATTTTTTAAACAAGGAAATTTTTTGTGTGGTTCCTTTAAACAGACGAAGACATATGATTCTGTTACAGATAAATTTATGGATTTCTCCTTTGAAAAGGTAATTATTTCTTTCACATAAAATAATTTTGTATTTATTTTCTTCCACATTGTCTAATACTAGAATGATACCTTGTACAAACTGAAAATATACTTTTTCCTTGCCTTTTAAAGACACACAGTGCATATATGCTGTTTTACAAACGTGTGGAACCAGAAGAAGAAAATGGCAGAGAATACAAATTTGATGTTTCATCAGAGTTATTGGAGGTATAAGCTTTTTTCTTTCTTTTTTTTTTTT
>PVJO010016431.1:0-41977 GCA_004026905.1 Hystrix cristata
TGTATGCAACTATTTTCAGAGTTTTGTTCTGAAAAGAGTAGCAAAGAGATGAGAAGTTAAGTCAAATGAGCTATGGAATGAATGATATTGTTCTTTTTAAGGGCTATACTAAGGCATATATTTAGGTGGTAAGAATGGAGAATCAGTATAAAGGGAGAAAGAGCTTCCTTGAAGACCTTGAGTAGGCTTGGAATGGGGAAGATCTGTTCAAAAAGAAAGGAGAAGAAGATGTTGCTTTCACAGAAATCAGAGGGTAGATCATGGTGGGTACAGAGACAGGTGGAGTGGGAAATTTTATGGAAAGATGGGATAATTTCTGGGGTAATTTCTTCTGATCTATTTTTTCTGGGAAATATTAAGTGAATACAATAGTGGAGAATGAGGGGTAAGGAGGACGATGCTAGGACTTTGAGCAGAGGAAAAAAATGAGAAATGTGGGTTAGCTTGGAGAATGGGGGAATAAATTCACTCTAGAATTTGTAGGAGGGTTGTCTGGCATTTGTCAGTGCTCATGTGAGATTCATGATCATAAATATAAGTGAGCTTAGTCAGCCCAGTTGTGGGATTATGACTACCTTAGGCTAGATCATTATTACCACATGCCTAAATTATTGCAATAGTTACCCAACTGGTCTTCCTTCCTCCAGGTTTCCCTTGCACTGTCAGGTCAATTTCCTTAAAACACTCTTCTCTAATTACACTCCAGGCCAAAATTTTTCATTGTTTCATTTTGGCCTTGAAGACCAAACCCTTAGGCCTGTCATTGTATAGCCTTGGAGTATACCCCGAGCCATGGCCAAACATGGAATACATTACGCTGGGCAGCAACATGACCTCTTTTGTACTATTATGGCATTTGAATGGAATACTAGTGGAACAGGGCATTACCAGATTCTGCGAGACTTGCAAGGAGGCTATTCTAGTGAGATGTGCTGCTGACCTCAAAATCATTAGCATTAGAAAGAGAGGTGAGCTGATGATGGTGAGACATAGGTGAGGCTAACACCTCCTCCCTTCCATGTAAGGTAATAAGCAAGTATCTAATAGTAAACAAATTTTTCACTTAGCTGATTATTTAGGTAGCAGTGCTGTTTGCTGAGAAAGAGAATAGAGTAGAAAAGGGAGAAACAGAATGAGGAGAAAAAGTAGTCCATTTTAATACATAATAATTTTGAGATAAGCGACTAAGTGTGGTGTACTAAGCCTCAAATTTTTTTCTATTATGCTGCTAGCTTTCTTCTTTTCATCTGTATCCACTGATAAACTCCATTTTATTTCCCAGAGTCCTATTTCTTCTCAGGATATACTGCCAGCAACTGTGTCGTCCCTCATGTTCTCATCTTGAATGTCATCTTAGGGGGTGTTTCCCAGATCAGTTTACTCAGCTTCCCATGTCACCTACTAGCAAGGCCTTTGTTATTTCATTTTGGTGACACCTCATGTACTTAAAATATTTCCTGTATCTGTGTCTTCAATCAAAATGAAATCTCCTTGAAGATGAAAGTATTTTGTCTTGTGCGCAATTGAGACCTTAGTCCTAGCACAGAATCTGACACAAAACAGTCCCTCAATTAATATTTTTTCAATTAATTTATGAACTTCGAGACTATGAGCAAGACTGGAGAAATTACATTTGTGAATTTACATTTCTTATAACTAAGATCCCCTAATACAATAAGAAAATTTTATAATAAGAGAAGAATAAGTATGGTTTTGAAATACAACCATAGTTTCAGAACATAAAGGCCATTACAATGTGAAATTTTGCTTCATTAAGAGCTTTTCGTGGAGTCCAAAGAAATCTCCTTGACAGCATTTTGCTTGTGCTGTCAAAGTGCACGTCTTGGGCCACTGCATTCAAGAAGTGTACATTGAACACAGATTTGTTTCCATGGACACCTATCAGCCGCAGAAGATAGAAATAGGCAGGACCAAAAAAATATAAGGCACTAGTATCATACTTCAGTCTTAATAAAGGCAGAATTAAGAAAACGTACCTCATTGAAAAAGAAAAGAAAAATTGCTCATGTGTCTCAGATCAAAAGAGAAAGTCAGATATTGAGTTGATTAATATAAACTTTAGTTCTCTATTTTTATTGCTTCACTTTTTTTGAAAAATAATAATGTTTAAATGAGTAGGTGAGCCTTATGTCTCCTAATGGTTAATTACGATAACTACAAAAATGAGTAATTTCTTTTTTGAAGGAGATAGCCCCCAAATAGATGACTTAGAAGCAGATAGAGAAAAATTATGGTTGGTTTTATTATTCAATTTCATACTGAAACATTAACACCGCATAAAGCCAATCAGAAGACCATATTTTAATGCACTTGGAAGTAATTATTTCCAACAAATACATAAATGTGAAAATATAATCTATGTAAATCTATGTAAATGGATGGTTATAGTGAATTAGTATATAACATTACTGAGTAGATTGCTTAGGGTTTCATTAAATAAAAAAGACGAAAGACCTGGGATAGCAAGAAAGAGCTCCTTTGCTCAGTTTCAGTTGCTTTAGATTGTTAATCTGGTCCAAGATCGTCAATTTCTCATTAATCATAATAATTAGGGGTAGATTTACCGAGCGTTAGTGTAATTTTCAATCATGCTAATAGTTGTGCGATCCTCTGTTCATTAATATAAATGAGGTAAATTAGAACCATGACACTATAAAGAAGCAGCAGAAGCTGCAGGAACTTTCATGAATCCTCCCTAAATTCCATTAATTTAATTGTAATATGTTGTTCCTTGATAGTTATTTTCACTCTATTTTCCATTGCTAATGGTTCTTCAGATTGGTTAATGAGCATACTAACCTCTTAATTTAAGTGACTGCTATGGTGTGCTCTAAATCATACATACTTATCTTGTCTCATTACCTTTAACCCTTTCTCAGATGTTCAATCAGCACCATTTGTGGAGTAGTCACCCATGCGATTGGTAATTAGATTAATCAGCACAGTACAAAAGCAAAAGATACTCTCTGTCTTCTGGGAGATCAGAGTCCAGACAAAATTGTAGATCACATTGATGTAAGTAAAAATAGGAACACAATTTCAAAATAAAAATGACTATCTTCATTATACTCTTAAAATTCTGATTTATAGTTGGTCATGGTAGTGCACATCTATAATCCCATCAGTCGGGAGGCTGAACCAGGAGGATCATCGTGGGTTCAAGGCCAGCCTAATTACATAGCGAGACCTTGGCTCCAAAAAAATTCTGATTTATATCTTCAAGATGCCAAAATAAATTCCCTTCTTCATTGTTTATATTTATTTAATCATTTCCACAAAATCTTTCCTGAAAACAGTGACTAAATTACATCCTACTTTTATGATTTTATCTGAGTTTTCAGTTTTTTCTACATTGCACTCATCAAACTTCAGAGCCAATATCTATTTTTATGATTATTTATTTACTTTCTCTTCCTCTGGATTGTAAGCAAATTGAGATCAGCAACCAGAGCTATCACATTGTTTGGCATATCTAAAAGCTCGACAGATATTTATGGGTATAAGTGAGTGAGCTAGTGCACTTGTGATGGTCTTGCAAAAATTAAGTCATAAACTGGCTCAATCTCAGAATCTGTAATCTATATTGTCCGTTATTTCAAATAATAATGTCTCTGATTAGGGCTTAGAAGTTTTGTTTTGCTTATTTGAGAGAAGTACTCATCTTCATTAGGAGAGTTTATTTTCTTGAGTCTGTTTACATAATGAAAACCTCATCCAATTGGGTAAGAAGGCCAGGAGACTTCTTGACTCCTAGATCTAGAAACTTGCAGTAACTTGTCATTCATTCGGAGGGGAGACAAAATTTTATCTTTATCCTTTTATGGTTTTATTTTGTTTTATTTTGGCTGAGTCTGAGAATTAAAATGATGTAAGGAAGAGCAACAGGAGAAATGCATAAAAATAGTTTAATATAAGTTTTCCGTGACAAGAGATGTCACATAAGGAAATGGAGACCCACAGACACAGAATTCAGCACTTAGATTCTAGATTGGTCAAAGAATAGTAAATTATAAATTGTAACAGTGCAAAGGGGTTTAGGCTAGGACAGTTAATTGGGTGAGGTGATGAGAAACATCAGATTAGTATAACAGAATTTGTGTAGATATCCTGGCCTCAGTATCCTATCTGCAATGATAGGGATGATCCTTTTCTTCTCTTCTTTTCTTTTCTTCTGTTATTGGGAAAGTATATTTTCACCAGAGAATTCAATCTTTTGCTTGAATGAGATAGCATGATGGTCAGATTGGTCTTCTTAAACCTGCTATTTTTCAATTAACTCAAAATAATCAATATGCCAGGGTGACGAATTTTGGAGTGGCCTAGATTTGACTCCTTCACATCTGTTCAGCACACTTTTACTGCGTTTTCATGATGGGCATTGAGAATGATGTGAAGATGTTATACATGGCAATGTCCATGTTTAAAAAAAAAATAAATGAACTAGTCTAGTTGGAAAAACAGTAATGAAAAATGTTCATGCAACTAGTTAATGGAAAATTGTATCTGAACGTATTGTGGACCAAAATCTGTGTTTTTCTCACTAAAACATGCAGCCATTTCAAAGGATTTAAGAGTTCATTAAAAAACAGTAGCAATATTATGATCTAACAAAGATTAAGTGTGGAAATCATGTAATTCGCTCTTATGGACAGAAAACAAGGCATGATTTGGTGGTAGAAAGTTTGGGGAATGAAGTGAAATGGGGAGAGTATGCATGAATATGAGTGAATATGAATCAGGAGACCAATTAGAAAGTCATTACTTATAGTGACCAAAGGTAATAAGGCAGAAGAAGGAAGGAAGAGATGGATTCCAGAGATGCCCAAAGGGAGAAACAATAGGTTTCAAAGAAACAGAGATGTAGGAGTGAGAGAGACATGGCTAAAGGAAAGAGTGGTGTTAAATAAGATCTTCTCTTTGTGTAGGTATCTGCCTGCATGATTTTGCTATTTATGGAAGTAAGGAATACAGGCTGAGAAATAACTTGAGAAAATACAAAAATTTCCTGCCTATATTACCTTTTAACCATGTGGGGACAGATGGAGGGGCTCTGCATTTGTACTGATATGCCATGGACCTGTTTGTGCTGTTAATGTAGTGTTACAAGGCACTGCTGCGGCTGCTGCTGCTTATCCTCACTCTTTTCTTTGTTTCTTCCCAGCTACGCATTGAAAAAGTTGCTCTAGGTGGATTTTCTTTGCAGTATTCACACCAAACCTGTGAGATAAATGTTCATCTTTATTGTATACTGAGTAAAGTGGACCACAGGGAGGTTTTAGTATTACTAAATGACATTGCTAGATGCCAGAGAGGAGATTCAGCCTGACTCCAGTGCCTGTGGACTTTCCATGCCTTCCATCCACTCAAGTACAAACTATTTGAGTTTGAAACACCTGCAGGATCCTCATTTGCCAGTTTGTGAAGTGTGGATAACAGTAATTGCCTAAATGCACATGAAAGTGTAAAACTGAGGTATTCAACCAATGGAAAATTATTTTTGAAAACTTTTAATTTTTAATTCAATATCAATTAATTTTTAGCAAGAATTTGATTAAACCCTGGGTTTCTAAGTGGCTTGCAATGCTAACAAAACCCAGGCTAAAATGACCTTCAGAATGCTAAGTTTGCCTTCTATTTGGTGCAGCCAATAGAGGAAAAATTATGATTGTAAACTTTTAAAAAGCTGAAGCCACAAAGAAGTTTCAGAATTTATTTAATAAAAGAGTTTAGGTGAAGAATCTGACATCTAGGCAAAAGTTGCAACTCCCATAGCAACCTTTAAATTGTACTGAGAGATATGTTATCTTTCATTGTATAATATTTTGAAGTTGAGTAGCATCAGCACCTGTATTATCTTAATCATAAGCTCTCTAGTTGGCTACAGTCCACACTACTCCTTATTTTCTCACTTGCAGACACTTTTCATCCTTAATCTGCTGAGCACCTGTAGGTCTGATGTTTGTGATGCACAATCTAGAGATTTATTCAGTGCTTTAATTAATTCTACAGGGGGAAGTAGAATCTGAGGTTCAAGATTTATTATCTCTGTCTGTTAAACCTCACCATTAATTTTTTTTTCTTATGATGAAGAACGCATCAGTTTGCTAGGAATGACATAAAGAAGCACCGCAGACTGGGTGGCTTAAACAACAGAAATTTATTTGATTATAGTTCTGGAGGTCAGGAACCTGAGATCAAGATATTGGCATGTTTTGTTTCTCTTGCACCCTTTCTCCTTGCCTTATAGGTGGTCTCTTTTCTCTGTGTTTTCACATGGCCTTCTCTCAGTGCGCACATCCTTGGTGTGTCTTCCTCTTCCTGCAAGTACACTAGCAGGTGGGTTTACAGCGCACCTGTGTGTTCTCGGTTAGCCTTAATTGCCTCGTTAAAGGCTATCTCAGAGTACAATCCGTATTCTAATATAGGGGAGTTAGGACTTCAACAGTATGAATTAGGAGGGGAGCACAATTTAGTTCACAGGAGAGAGATTTTCTTGAATCAATAAGGATGTGTTTTTTGAATTGGTTGGAACTCTCTCTTCCCTAGGAAGTCCCTAACAATGATTTTAACCTGCATTATAGCACTGTTTTAAAGTTCAATAATTTAAATAATTGTTTTATTTTTGTTAACAAGTTGTAAATATCTTTGGGGAAAATTACTGTTGTATGCCCTTTACAAAATAAAATATTGAGAAGTAATTATTTGATACAATAAAAATAAAAACAACACTTTCAATTTAAATTTAATACTCACTTATTTGTTTTATTTGTACTTTGGCATAAAAAGAGTGAAACAAACAATTATTTCTGTTTTAGAAGAAAGAATTGTGGTTAAAGTAGTTGAAAGCATTGTAGAAACTATATGGTATAGTCAGTTTTATTAAAATTATGATTAATATCTGTCTGATTTCAGTGAGTTACTTGTAGTGATACTAAGTTTATTTTTAATGTGGTTATTTTATATGAGATCAACGTTATGGTCCCATTGATATTTGTTATTAAGATACCTAGATTTTCGAACTTTATTTCATTTTATCTCGTGTATAGGAAAGATGTGATTACACTAGCATGTGTCTTTTTAGTTTAGTCAAAACACTTATTTCACATTTAGTTTTGAACTCCAGAAACCAAAATAGAAATGGTGTAGCATGTATCCAAGTAAACTGTACTACCCAGTGGATTTCTTCGTAGTGATACTTAAAAAAAAAGGACTAAAATTTTTAATGTATTACAGTACAATTAATATGCCACTGGCTTAACTTTACCAGAGAGATTTTCAGAAATTTTCTCAGATTGGTCCAATCATAAGAAGAACGTGAGATTTGTGGAAATTTAGCTTTTTTATTGTTTATTTGTGGAAGTATTGCTATATGAATTTAGCAATGACTGCTGAATACAATGTGAACCAAAGTCATAAGTTTCTCTTACTGATATTTTATTAGGATTGTTTATAAAATAACTTCATCATAGCTGAAGTTATAAATATTTACTCTCCAGTTAAACTTTCAGCACTCAAAGGATGAATATTTTCTGAGTCTCTGAGGCTTTAGCATTGCATTGTAAGGAAAACTGTGACCTTTAGAGTAAGAATTACATTGATTTTGAAAAATTTTATTAGTTTAGTCTTTTGTTCACAAATCTATAAAGTGCAGACACAATATCCTTTATTAGCTGTGTGACTTGGACAAATCATGGAACACTTAATGGGGTTTGGTTTTATTACCTGTTAAGTAAAGATATCAATACTTATGATATTAAATGGTGGGGTTGTTGTGAAAGCGCTTAGAACAGGACTGAGCACACAGTAGGGATCCTGCCAGTTGCTTCCAGAACGTACCCTACTGCTTTATGATTGTCTGGAATTTCAGGTACAGCAACAGTTCTGGAACTTTACATTTGGAGAATACGTTAGCAATAATATTCTTTCAATTCCTTTTTTAAGAGAATTTGAAAACAGAACAGATCTATTTAGAAGATACAATTATTTAGTTTGAGAACACTCAGTGGTTTTATCCATTTTTTTTGATCATTTGATCATTGTAGCACTTGACAATGGGTTGAGGGAGAGACAAAGAGAGAGGAAGAAGTTGGAGTTAACCATCTTCTCACATCTGTGGTGTGTTGAGATGTCTAATATCTGAGTTTCAAAAATTTTTAATTAAAAATACATTTCAATGCTCAAAACAGTTAATTTTTGGAAATTTGCTAATTTGGAAATTAGGGAAACTGTCTTCATAGTGAATTTGGTTTTAATGAATTAATTGCCCTTTAAAAGAAAACTGTTTGCCAGTTTCTTTCAGAGCTGATGCACAAGCGTCAGGGTGCCATCTGTCTTTACTTAATATAGGAACGACGACATAGTACAGAGCTAAGGAAACAGACCTCACACCAGCTACTGGCTTCTGTTCCCACTGCCTTCCTGGAGAGACTTAACAGATCTCTGAAGCTAACTTGACATATTCTGTGACTTCCTACACTACATTAGGTTAATAATGATTGTTGACTATCTCAGAAATGATATTATTAGGAGAACTAAAAATAACTTTTATAAAATGTTCATGGGAAGAAGTCCTAAAAGACATCCATATAGACATCAGTATTTTCAGTCATATTGCAAATAAGAAAGCATTGTTATAGGCAGAATTCTAAAATGGTCCCAAGATTCCTACCTCCTGGTATACACGCCTTGTGTAGTACTATCCCTTTGACTCTCGGCAAAACCTGTTAAAATGAGATAATCACGACCTGGATTAGGTTACTGTATACAAGGAAATGGTGGTGGGCTAATTGCTGTGATTATATTATCTGGATGATGATTTGGATTCAGAGAGGCTTTCTTGACATCTCAGAAGAAAGGAAACAATCATTTTTGTGAACTGACTCTAGGCAATGTTGATCATCATCCCAAAACACAATCCCCAAAACCATGATCTCAAGTGCTGAAATTTCACCACATCAAAATCCCTAAAGTTGAAAATTCCTAAATCCAAAAATCATGATCCCAAGAGATTAAAATTACAAGCATTGGAATCGCCAGAGCCAAATCCTCCAAATTGCAATTGGCATGTGATTAAATGAGTAAAAAGAGTAGAAAGATGAATTCTGGTGAATGGATTACATATTTTCTGTTGTGCATGGGATAGCTGCATCATGTAGGGCAGACTGAATACGTGGAAACCTGGTGTAAGACGTTGTTTTGGGTGTGTCTGTGAAAGTGTTTCCACAGGTGATCACTACATGAGCCTGACTGGACTTTGTAGGAAGACCCATCCTCAGTGTGCATGGGCACTGTATGAATGTATTCTCTGTGGGAAAAAGGAGCTGTCCTAGTGTTGTAAGAGTTTAAAATATAGTTAGCAACCATGAAAGCTGACTGACTTTTTATGGACTGCCTTTATGCTCGTAATCTGTCACTATACTATCACTTTTCATTTGTCAAATTTTATTTTCAGTTTTTCTCTCTTTTTTCTTGCTATTTTCAATTGATATATATTTTATCCTTACATCTCCTGTGCTGGGGATATACATTGTGAAAAAACTTTTAGAAAGCTCTAAGTCAGTTTATACATTTTGTCCATTTGACTAGGTAAAGATCAGTATCGACCTCATTTGTAAGCAGTGTGTATGCACATGACTTTGAACCTCCCTCTGAGACATGTCCTTTTGTATATCTGAATTTGTGAAAAATAAAATTTCTCAGTATCTTGGCTCTATAGTCAACTGTATGAATGACAGCGACCTGTTTTAGTTATTGATTAACCATATAAAAAGCCTTAGGTTTTCCATCACAGAATTTCATTGGACCATAGTTAAAATGCTGGGTGCACATAACTACCAGTAATAGTGATATGTGTTTGTATATTTTGCTTTTTAACCTATTTTAATGAATATTGCTAGTCTGCTCCTAATTGTTATAGCTTCACAACTCATCATTAGTATACCTGTGTGTTTATGCTTATAGAAATATGTAAATTAATAAATTTTGCCTACTTTATTTTAGCTGTATTATTGTTCTACTTGTTTCTCATAAATTAATTCTCCTTTACAATGTAAATAAATGTATTTTAAGAGAATTACAGTTTCAGGATTTTTAATCTTTCTGGATTTTAAACTTTAGATTTTTTTTTAGACTTTTTTTGATCCCTAAAATTTTTGAGATTTCCAACAATCAGAATTATGGCATTTAGGGTAGTGTCTTTTGAGATTATGGCCCAAACATGATTGTGTGACTCTGCTTGGTGAGAGCAGTCTCTACCTAACAGTAACAAGACATCAGAAACTTCTTTTCTACCACGAGAGCAAACTAAATTTTGCTGAATGAACTTGGAAGAAGGTCTCCAGGTCCAAATGAGAATTTCGTCATTTTTAACACATTGGTTGCAGCTTTGTGATCATCCTCAGGGAAGGATCGAACTAAGCCGAGCCCAGACTTTTGCCCCACTGAAACTAAGATGATAAATGTGTCTGGTTTTAATCTGATAAACTCGCGCTGAAGTGTTATACAAAATACAAAACTAATAAACTATATATTATAAACATGACAGACATAGGTGAGTCTACACTTGCATGTTTAATTTGATTCATGATTTTTCATAATTCACATTCTATAAAATATGAAGTTTTTCTTTTCTGAAATTCAAAAATGACTGTAAAATAGCATGTAAAATGACTGGTCATATTTTCTTACAACTATCTTAGAGTCTTTCATCATAATTAAAACAGGATGTAATTCTCACATTGTATGAAGTACTAGAAGCAGCAAATTGTTGTGTTGTGGCCATTCCTAGATGCTATGCATTATTTTTATTGAAGAACTATTTTTATGCCTTTTCTGTTAAAAATTTCTGGCATATTTAAAGATGAATGGATAATTATGTAAACAAAACAGATATCCTTTCCCTGAAAAGGCTACATTTCCATATTGCTCCTGATTAATTTTTCTATTCTTCCAGACTATTAAACTTCAAACTGGATGTTATTTTTCTCATCCAAACCCATTTTTATTCTTTTGTATTGTGTGAAGTACAGAATATAGAACAAACATGAGCAGTAAACCAACACAGATTTTGCCAACAGCATTTCTGGACTCTAAGAAAATTGCATATGTGCTTGTGTTGTATATTCTTCTTGATTAAGACACCAGTACTTAAAAAATATAATAATGCTACTTCTACATTAGTGTGTAACTCATATTTAGAGGAATAAATTATTCTTCTTTAGCATTCAGTTAGCACTGTGTATTCATAAGCTATCATATTGCTGGGACAAACTGTCTGACATTCACAATTTTAAGGAGGAGAGGCTTAATTAGCTCATGGTTTTAGGGAATTCAGTCCATGGTTAGCTGGCTCCAATGTAGAAACACCATGGCAGAAGGGTTGGAGGAACAAAGCTGCTCCTTTCATGATGTCCAGGAAACAGAACAGAGAAAGGAAGATCTAGAAACCAGGTACAGTCCCCAAGTTCATGCCACCATGATCTATTCAGACACACTCAGAAGTGTGCTTTACTAACCTGCTAAGCTTTATTAATCCAGTCAAGTTGACAATCGCAGTTAACAGTCACACAGTCATTTGCAAACCAAAATAAGCAAGTAGGAAAATACAGTACTATCAAGAACAAAACCCAGCAGATAGACATATGAAAAAATGTTCAACATCACTGGTCATTCGAGAGATGCAAATCAAAACAACCCTGAGATTCCACCTCACTTCACAAAGAATGGCTATTATGAACAAATCAGCCAATAACAAATGCTGGAGGGGCTGTGGAGAAAAAGGAACTCTTCTCCACTGTTGGTGGGAATGTAGACTGGTACAACCACTATGGAAATCAGTGTGGCGATTCCTCAGGGAACTAGGACTAGAGATTCCATTTGACCCAGCTATTCCACTTCTTGGTATCTTTCCAAAAGAATTAAAATCATTATACCGCAGGGATATATGCACACCCATGTGTATAGTGGCACAGTTTGTAATAGCTAAATCATGGAAGCAGCCCAAATGCCCATCAACAGCAGAATGGATTAAGAAATTGTGGTTTTTTTTATACAATGGAGCACTACTCTGCCATAAAGAATGATAAGCTTGAGATATTCCTAGGTAAATGGATGCATCTTGAGACCATACTCTTAAGTGAAATAAATCGGACACACATGTTTAAATACCACATAGTTTCTCTGGTGTGAGAAACTGAAGTGTAAATAAAGACTAAAATGTATTATATTGGGAAAGGGAAGAAAATAGCCAAATGGGAAAGGGAACAAGGGAAGGGGAAAGGAACAGGGGGACAAGAGAAATAAGAAATGGAAGGAAAAAATGGAAACAAAGCTTTTGTAAATAGGGAGGGAAGAGGGGGTGAGGGGAGAGGAACAGGAAAAAAAGAAGCAACAAGGTATATCATGTACAGGTACAAATCCCCAATGATGAATGTTATCAATATGTATATCGAAAATGTATCATTAAAATAAAATTTAAAAAAAAGAACAAAACCAACTATATTTATAAACATTTTTACCCAGATCTGGTGGCACATACCTGTAACCCCAGAACTTTGGTAGCCAGAGGCAGGATGATCACAAGTTTGAGCCCAGAGTGGGCAATTTAAGGAGAGCCTGTCTCAAAATAAAACAAAATAAGATAAAATTAAATTAAATTAAAAAGGCTGGAGATGTAACTCAGTGAGAAGGACCAGGATTCGATCCCCAGTATCGCAAAACAAAACAAAACAAAACAAAACAATCAACAACAACACATGCTTATACTTTTTCCAGTGGCCTTCTGAGGAACCTAAAAAGGACATTGAATGGTTTGAACTATACTTTCTTGGCATTGCTAGAGATATACATGAATTATTTTTCATTAGCATATGTACTCTAACTCTTTATACACACAGAGAAAACCAAGACATTCATATACTCTTTGAAAAAACAAACAAACAAAAAAAAATGCGGCTAGGAATTGAGGCACATTCCTGTAATCCCAGCATGCTGGGAGGGTGAGGCAGGAGGATCCCAAGGTCGAGCCCAGTTAAGGCACAGTAGTGATTTAGCAAGACTATGTCTCATCAGAAAAATTTTAAAAAAGGGCTGAGGCTCAGTGCAAGAAGAACAAAAAGAGTTAGGGAGGGAAGAACCAACACATTCATAATCATAGCTGCTGTCTGATGAAATATGCAATTAAACACAAAGCATAATTTATGTAGTGACTTGCTCATAACATTTCGTACCATGAGGTTTACAAATATTTTCTTTTCTTTTTCACTTCTTTTTAATCCATGAGTATAGTTTAAATCTATACTCATGTTTTCCAAAGTGTTACTTTGCCCGATGGTCATAATTGAAAAGGAACTGTGAGTTAAGATGCTCACTTTACCATTACCATCTATTGACTCATGTTTTAAATAAATGTGTTGTGACTATGATCACATTATTATTGCGTGTGAATGAAGAAGTGTCTTCTGAGTGACAAACTTTATAAAGACTTCTGAATTAAAATATGAGATTTTCATCTTCTCCCCCTTTATTTTCAAAGGTGGAAATATACAGTTAGGAAGGATGAGAAAGCTACAAAATAACTTTCTTCATCATCCTCTTCCCCTTTTGCCCTCCTTTTCTTCTTGCTCTTGTCTTCCTCTTTGTTTTACTTTTTTCTTCTTTGTAACAGTGCGGGTATGGGGAAATATTGATTGATATGCTAATGAGTTGAAAGATGTTAAGTAATTCTTACAATTACTTTCTTCTCTCTTCCTTTGCTTTTCTGAGTAACAAACTGGGATATGGGAGTGCTAGAAATTCAAACATGTAATGGAAATGAAAGAGCAAGAGAAACATAGAAGAAGAGAAAAGGGCAAAGATAAAGGGAAAGCAAAAGAGAAACAAGAAGAATATCTGCATGGAGAGAAAGTGGTGCAGGCTGTCCAAGGCTGTGGATCTGAGCTGCAAGGTGGGCTGGATGAAGCACAATTTTAAATGGCTGGAACTCTGAACATGAGCCATAACAAAACAAATAGTTCTCAGGAGGCCAAGGCCTGGGTAGAGTTCATACATAGATCATTCTCCTTCGAGTATTTTGGTTGCACTTTTATACTATCAAACTATCTCAAAATTTCTTCAAATTTTAAACAGGGTACTAGTCTGGAATTTTTGAGTATGTGTGAACATATATACATTTGAAAGCCTGAATAAATAAATCCATTCTTGGTGCTCTAATCAGTGCAGTTAATAATATCAAGATTTGGAGGGAGAATGTAATATTGTTCAATATAAATTTTTACTCTGTAGAAAAACTATAGTAAAAATTGCTGGAGTAAATTCATAGAAGAACAAAAAGTAGGATAAAAATAAACCGTATGTAACAGGGCTAGAGTTTTTCCAAAGAGCTTTCTCTTTAATTATAAATGTGGCATATTATCTTTAAAAGAAATTTAAAAGTATCGGACATACAAAGAATAAAATCATCCATTCTCTCATCAGTTCATTTTCATCTGTTAACACTTACACATTTTATATATATATGTGAATATATATTCTTAATAATAATCTCTCATAATATAGCTATCCGATTTTCTTTTTATGTTATGTAGATTTACTTATTTTTATTTTTATGTATAGTTCAGGTCACACCGTCCACACAGTGTATTTGTGTATGTGTCTGTGCAAATTTTGGCATATACTTTATCTAATGGGAGGAGCTGGTAGCAGATGGAAGTTAAACAAGTATGACAAATAAAAGTCCGAATAACAATTGAGTCCCAGGTAAATCCCTACTGGATCTGTGACCTTTCCTAGTTTCTAACCTTTTCTATTTCTTCATCTGCGTAGTATTGTTGTAAGATTAAATAATATGCCAGTTCAATGCCTGACATATCTTCTGTCATCATTTGACACTACTTGTGCTTATTCTCCATAGCAGTGAGATGAAGGATATTATTTTAAAATCATGCTCTTGTAAGAAGAAAAATGTGAAAAGATTACATTGAAGTCAATTTTAAGTGAGGTTATTTAACAGAAACTTCTCTGCTGAATATGCCACCTTGCTTGTGAAAAGAAGGCAAAATAATTCGTAAAACTATTAAAACATAATGTTTACATTTTCAAAAATTGATGTTTTGGGTTCTACCAGACTTTTCTTTAATGGGGAAGAGATAAGTGTAGTTTGAATCAACAGCTGTGAAGTTTGGGTATCCCATTGAAGCCACCACGATGTCTTTTTTCTTCTGTCTTTCAAATATCTTTGGTAGGTCTCTCCATCTCTATTCACGGTAAACATCTAAATGCTTTACATGTACCTCACACCTATGAGGAAACCAAAACACAAACAAAATGGAGGCATAGAGAGTTAAATATGTGTATACCAGGACACTCTATTAAGTGGGAGAGTTGGAATTCAAATGAGGGACTTTGCTAATACCTTTAGGAAATGTGTTGAAGTTGAAAATTTCTATCTTCTCTCTAGTTTACATATCATTTTAAGTTATTTAGTAATTTATAATGTTAGTTTTGAATTATTTATTCATGGCTTAAAGACCTGACGAAATGCTCATGTGCTACTTGGTGAGTCTCAGTAGACAAAAAATAATTTGCTCAGAATTTATTCCCTCTTTTCTGTAATGTAATTCTTTAAAGGGATGTTTATTGCTAGAGATTCATAACTACCAGAGTGGCTATTACAAAGTGTAAGAAGTAATTTGCTAATTGCCTCTCCATTGATATGCTTGGCAATGGACAAGGAAAATCTGTTAGTTTTTATTAACAGTGCTCATTAATACTCACTATAAAATACATTTTTTCCCAGTAGTAACAAAAATGTACTGTAGTTACTTTGCAAGCTGATTTAATTTATTTAACCATTTTTAAAATTATTAGTATTTAAGTATAATTAAGAATTAAATTATAAATTATCCTAAATATTAAGAAAAATTATGCCAACTAATTCAACAAGGAATTGATTACATATTAGAATCTTAGAGAATTAAGAAGACCTTAAGAAATGATCATGTAATTTCTCTAGAAGTACATGTATTTAATGTACATCATGTAGGAAAATGTCTAATTTATTTTAAAAAATTAATATAACTACAAAATGGTAATAAATAATTTTGTGATGTCTCTATGAGTCACAAAATAATTCACAGAGCTGATTGGAATTTTTAAAAATTATCTTTTGGGTGAAAGGATACAGACTGCAGAGGTTAATTTCTCTGAATTAGTGTTTCCTATTCAATCCCTAAAAGAAAATGTATCTCTTAAGACAGTGTCTAGGATTATCTTCCACTTTTTTTAATAAACTGGTTTTGGCTTTATTTTCATTTTATTCTAGCCTTTATTTTCTTCAAACAATTTTTATATTTTTCTCTGGAATCTTCTAAATTTTTTAGTTAAAATCTATATAATCTTCAAGTGATGCCAATATTGTAGTAAGACACATTTTATGATTGAAATTTTTTCTCTTATATAACCACTTTATTTCTAATTAAGTAATATAAATATATAACATACCAAAATGGTATAGCGATCTATTTCAATTTAAATTTACTTTTATTATGTACAATCAAATATGAATTCAGCAAATTTAATGGACAGGAATGACATTGTAGTGTTTTATATTTTTAAACGTATACATATACATGTCATTTACAAAGCCTTTTATTACTATTGGCTTGATACTTAGATACTTTCTGGCATTTAGGATTCTATAAATTTTAATTAAACAATGTTCTGCCTCTGATATTTAGCAGTGTCACGACTTACAATCTTGATGGAAATCTTTCAATAGCTTTCCATTACCTCTGTGATGATAGCTAAACCCTTCACAGAATGAAGGCCTATAGTTTGACTTCTTGTGACCACTGTGGCCTTATGGATTACTACTAGCCATTGTCACTGAGGCTACGCTTACCCTGTCTTACCTCTTCAGTCCACAACCTAGAATGCCTTTTTCACCTTTCCAGCTCTTACCCAGTTTATGTGCCACATCCCTTTGGAAGTCACTTCTGATCTCCCAGTGCTTTCCTGGCCAATCCTTTTCATAGTATGCATCACCGCATACAATAATTCCTGTTAAGTTAACTGTCTCTTGAACAGATAGGTAGGATTTTATAAGACAGAAACTATTTTATTCATAATTATATCCCAGAATCTATTATAATACATGCCACACTGGAGGCATTCGATAAGAATTCGTTGATTGAATGCATGAATTAAGAATGATTATAAGGGCAAATCAAAACTCTCAGGAATTATGAAATAGACGAAAAAAATAAAAAACTATTATAAAAATTAATTATAATATAAATGTGTTCCTTAAATCTATTTTATCAATATACTAGTTAGTAATTAAGAAAAACATAAGGACTTTTTATTAATTAGAATATTTGTTTAATGAGAATGAAAGTTTTTAATTATAGTATTTAGGACTAACAAAAATGTATTTATGGAGACACCATTTTCTGTATACTGGACTTGTTCTGTATGGTATAAATAATTGTTCCTTTCTCCATTATTCATTTAATATGACGTTATACACTCTTTATACTCTAATGATTTCCACATCTTAATTATATCCTTTGTATCTTCAAGATTGTAATTTTTGAAAGCTGTAGCTTTCACAACTTAGTGTAAAATATTAATGATACTGAAATATATTTCAAACTAAAGATTTACTTGAACTTTGTTCCCACTAGTTCATAAAAGACAGAAACAAAGCCCCAGGGTAAATTCTAGATTCTGTACACAAACATTAAATTATGACAACAAAAACTTACTTTTTTCTTTAAAAATTAAAAATAGTAAAATTGTAACAGGATATTAATTTGTTCTCCATAGTTGTTGAGTCGACAAACTAGACTTGCTTTTCCTCAAATTAGCGAATCATTATGTCAAAATGCTGTTGCATTTTTAACTTATTCATAGTTCACATTATTTCACAGGTAATTCCAGAGTCAGAACTCTAAGCTTAGTCACTATATAATATAAATGTAGGCAAACTGGGTAATTAAAAAGTATATGAATGAAACATTTATAAACTCTGACATCTCCTAAAGTATTTTAGGTTCCTTAAGAATGGTAGAAAAGTATGTTGCTGTGAATTTAGGGTAATTAATCATACTGTGGGACAGGATTTGCTGTATGTTTTTAGCTAAATATAAATGAAAAAGAAAACTCTTAGTATTTCTTTAAAGAGAAATGCAACATTTTATATAAAAATATATATATTATCAGATTCATTTTGTAACAAATAATAACTATTTGCTTTACATATTATTCAGTTCACAGGATCCCAAAATAATCACAGCTTAAAAATACAAGATATTTTTTCATATCTGTAAGAGTTTCAGAAATTAGTCCACTGGTGGTGGCAATACCATAAATATCAGTAGTCATTCTATACCAGGACTCTTTGGCCCTCATCCATTTTGTCTAATATTATTGCCAGAGTTCCAGTCATCAGATTTGATTATCAGAAAACATGATGGAAGAATGGTCTGAGTGAAGGGTGTCTCTTTCATTTACAGAAACTTTCTGGAGTCACACAAACACTATTCAATGTCATGTGCTGAAATTGAAGAATGTGGTCATACCTAGCCTTAAGGAAAGCTGGAAAGTCTTGAATTTCAGTGGCAGATTTGTCACTAGGAAAGAAGAAAAGAGCATGCTTTGGAGGCAACTGGCCACCTACAACAGAATGAAGTTCAGCCAAAGCAGTTCCAGAACTCAAATGCAATGTGTTTGAAGGAGACAGTTTCAACTCGAGATAAAAGCCGTGTTTAAAGCAGTAGTTTTCAGGTCAATATCATTTTATTGAGAGCCTATCTTGTGTTTGATACTGTGGAATATAACAGGGAACTGAAATCATGAGTCCTGCCTGGACTGACAACCTATATTTAGCAACAAAGCTCTAATCAAGTAATAGTATATAGTATATAATATATATATAGTAGTATAGTATATAGTGTGTGTGTGCATATATATATATATATATATATATATAGTATATATAGTATATAGTATATAGAATTCAGACAATGTTTCCTGGTTATTTGAAGATTCATTATTGAAAATATTGCCATTATGATTTACACAATAAAATGACAACTATTATACAACAAAAATATTATTCAATGAACTTCAGTGAGTATGTTTGATCTCTGCTCAAACATACCTCCTGGTTAAATCTTTGTATCTGTGTCTGACAACGGAAGGGCTTTATCTACATCTCCTAGTCACTATTCTTTACACCTAACTGTAGAATATAAGTGAATTAAAAGTGTAACATCTAAACCTTGCAATAAATGAGGGATTGCATGGATTTTATTAGGTGCTGTTGATGAAGTGATCAAATTATGTGCAAAGCCACAGGTGACTGAAGACTTGGCAGACAACACTACTAAGTTAGATTGTACTTTTGATTATAGAGGTGATGACATGGTAAGGTCAGTGCCATTGAAAGAAGTTTTATTACTCACAGTTTCCAAGAGGAGGAGACATGCCACACTGTTCATGGTCCCGCATGTAATTGCTAGGTCCAGGCAGGAAATAAAGGAACAAGGGACTGAGTGACTCTCCGTCTTTATTGTGGTTTCCAAGAGAAAGGCAAGGCAGGGCCAGTGAACAGTTTAGGACCCGCCGATTTGAATAATTGCAGTGAGTTCTCTACTACCCATGTAGTCTTTAGTCTGGTTTTTTGGCCCTGGGGCAATTTATGACAGAAGCAGTGCTGAATTGGTAAATGAGAATGACATAAAGGAGGTAGCTGGGATCTGTGCCTTGGATTGTGTCTTAGTCTGTTCAGAATGCTATAACAAATACCATAAACTGGGTAACATACGAATGATTGAAATTTATTTCTGACAAATCTGGAGACTAGGACATTTAAGATTAAGGGGCCTGCAAATTTTCTGTCTGGTGAGGACTTACTCTCCACTTCATAGATAGCACCTTCGTACTGCATTCTCACATAGTAGAAATGGCAGAACAGCTCTCTGGTGCCTCTTTTTTATTTTATGAAAAAAATAAAAGAAAAATTCTTAACAAAATAATAAGAGAACATTAGTAGTTAATACACTGTTTATCATTATCTTCAAAGTAGTTACTCAGAGTGCAAGACGTAGACCAAAATGATTCTTTTTTTTTAACCAAGACCATGTATTAGTACATTGTAGATACACGTAATGATCACATTCATCATAGTTAGTTTGTACCTGTAGATGATGTACCTTGCTTCCCCCTCTTCCTACCCCTCCCTTCTACTCCCCCTCCTAATTTACAATAGATTTATTTACATTTTTCCATTTTTTCTTTTTCTTTTCTTCTCTTTTCTCCTTCCTTTGCTTCCTTTCCCCCTCTTCCCTCTCTAGTTCTATTCCCATTTGAACATTGTCTTTCTTTTTCATCATATCTATTATACCTTTTTTTCTTTATTTACATTTACAGTTTCTTACAACGAAGAAACAAATGGAAAATAAAACAAAACTTTCTTTTCAAGGATCTAAGATAAGGACCCTGCTTCTTATAAGACCCCTAATCCTCATTACTGGGGCTCTGTTTTAAGTCTAATCACCAATAGCCCCATCTCTTGACACTATCACACTGATGATCAGGTTTCAACATTAAAAGTTGGAGCGAGATACAAACATTCATATCATACCAATTTTTTGCATGTGACAGGGGTCCTGACTAACAAGTTATTAGTATCTCTAGAAATCGGCTAGCTATAGCTCTCCAGGATTAGCAAAGTCCTAGGATTCAAAATATTCAAAAATGTAAAAAATAAAAAACACCACTAATAGATACTACCATTCATAGCTGTCTTCCCTACTTTATCCGCACTGTTTAGTCTTTGAATTCTCATGTATGTCTGCTTCTTCTTTTTCTAAAATTTGGTTTTATTTGTGATGATTATACAATATGCCCATAGAATGGATTCAAGATAATAGAGTATTTCACAAAGACTGCTAAAAAAAAAAAAGAGACTGCTAAATGTTTTTGTCAAAGAATTAAGGGAAGCCTTTGGAAAAATTGATCAGTATTTTGAATATTATCAAAGGAGGCATTTATGTTCATGTTGTAAAAGCCAAATATTAAGAATTATATGTCATTATATCAAAAATTCCTCAAATACAATTCTTAAAACTCTTAACAACTTGACTCACTATTCGTCATTGTAAAAATTAACTCATAAATGTAGTTATATTATAAACCTTTTTGAACTAAAACTTCACTTGCATTTTCAAGATGACATTTTATTCAGATCCCTTTCCTGAGTGTTCGGTATAAATATGGGAGATTAACTTCAAGTAGTGATTTTTTCATTTTGGATTCACATTCAAGAGTAATATTCTTCTATAGATAAAAGTAGACCAGCATTGACTGTAGTCAGGCTAGTAGGAGAAAAGGTAAGAAGCCAAGTACTTATGCAGTATATTCCCAACTCCAACCTCACAGTCTTCTGGAAATATTTTAGTCTCTTTACGATATTTTTGGAACACTGTAGTTTCAAATCAGTGTTTCAGAAATCTAATAGAGATCTGTGTGGGTATATACATCTGGGAAACATTGTGCTGAGGAAAGTCAAGAGTTTTTTTTATATTACAGGTCTTTTTGGAACTATTAAAATGATAATACACATTATAGATCTCAAAGGAAATTTCAAAATTCCCCACAGAACATTTTTTTTTTTCCTGTAAGCATATTTTAGGTCAAATTTGTTACTAGATCTGTTTTGGAAAACTTTTATCTAGGTATAGAAAGGATGGGAAGTCATGTAAAACTTTTGTTTTTTAGCTAGTTCATCTAAAAAGTGCAAAAAGTCTGATCAGTAAATTGTTTCAAGTTATATTGAAGATCAAGTTATATTGTTTCTGAGAATATGTTTTAAAACTGGGTTTTGGTGTGATAAGCTATATTGTAGCACATGTTTAGTGTTAAATTTTTTACTTATATGTATGTTAGAAGCTTTTTCAGAGCAGGATTTTGCCTTTTTCAGTATTCATTCCTCACATCAAATGTAACACCTTATCCATAGTAAGGTCCTCATATACTTAATAAAATATGAGTGGGCTAATGATATCTGGGTGGCAATATATCCTTTATAGAGTAATACTTAAGAAGGTGTGTTTTTGAACTAAACAAGTTTAAGTTCAAACTTATTTCTCATAGGTAAGTAGTTGTAACTCTAGGCAAGTTACTTGTAAATAAGGGGTTCCTTAATAATTAGGATGAATAAAGCAATTTGTCAAGAAGAGTTTGAGATTAAAAGAAAAAAAAGAACTCGAAATACCTTTTTGGAAACTTAATAAAAATAAATTATCAAAATATAAAAATGTGGGTTAGTCCAAAATCACATATTATGTATAAACTAATTATCATATATACTAACTGTTGGGTTTTCATAGCAATTTCTGTTGGAGGTATAGCACTGCTTTCCTTCAAACGGAGATTTAATATAGCAATGGGTGCTTGCATGTTTAAGCAGTCTTCCAGTTGTACCCCAAATGGGTTACTAGTTCATCGATTTTGAACCCTTGAATATAGCTCGTTTGAATATGTATATCACAAATAGAACAGTGTCCTGAAAATGTGGTTCTTGAAACACCTATGAATCTGGCATAGATTGTGAATTGGCATCACCTATAAATTTGGTAGAAATGCACATTTTCAGGCCTCATTCCCAGACCCAGGGAATCAGGAACATTGAGGGTGGGACCCAAAACTCTGTTTTAATGAGTCTTCAGCAAATTCTGATGCATGCCAAGTTTAGAAGCCACTGAAATAGAAAAAAAAAAAAAAGATTTATAACAAGTCTTTTCTTCACGAGCAATCGCAAATGAATTTTAAGTTCCTGAACCAACCTGGAAGGGATTTGAGAAATCTGAAGTAAACTGTAATGTAAGTGTTAGCATATGAAGAAGAAAAACTGGTAGTTTCCATCATAGTTCAAGTTACGTTATTTCCGAGGTCCTCAAAAATCAGCTATTGCTGAAGATAAGCACTTAAGACAAGATTAAGGTTATGGGAATTCTGATCATGAATCATGGATCTTGAGCCACAGTCTCAAGAAACTCAGTATAGACTGCTATCAATAAAAATTTCAGTTTTTACCAGAGAAACTTGAATTTGCCTAAGTATATTGCCGATGTAAATTAGAAGCAGTGATGTATGAAGAGGAACGAAAATATTACTTAGCATATACTGTCTCGTAATGCTCATTGCAACCATGTGCTATGTATACATAATATAATCCCTATTTCTAAATGAAAACATTGAACTAAAAATATAGCGTATTTAGTAGGGCTCCCACATACTCAGTGGCTTAAACAAGAAAATTTTATTGTCTCAACGATCTAGGGTTAGAAATCCAAGATCAGCAAGTCCATGTTCAATTTGAACGCACTAGGAAGGATCCGTTCCAAACATTTCTTCTCACCTCTGATAGTTCTTTGACTTGCACCAGCATAATTATAATATCCACTTGTTCTACTCCTTATATGTATGTCTGTGTCCAGATATCCCCTTTTTAAAAGGATACCAGCCATATTACATTACAAGCTAATTCTATGGCAATTTGACCTCATTTTAATTACTTGCATCTGCAATTACCATTTCCAAATAAGGCCACATCCTGAGATACTAGAGGTTAAGATCTTAACATAAGTGTTTTTAGTGGATATGGCCAATAAATTGACAACACAGCATTTATTTGTAGATATTTGTAGCTCTACATTATACATTAATTCATGGCATAAATAATTTCACACTTTTTTCGTGAAAGGCCATTTCATGTGTTTAAACTTTGAATAAATAGAAAAGGAATGAAAGGTAAGGTTATGATGAGCAATTTACTAGGAAGAAAATCATGCCAGGGATGTTAAGTCCAATGAGAGATTTTGGCTTTTACATTGATGCCGTGTAGGAACAATTATTGCCAGGCACAACAACAGGATAAGAATGAGTTTTTTAAAATATTAAGCAGCCAGAAGTATGCAAGATGCAGTAGAGGAAAGAAAGAATGACACAAGAAGCCAAGTTCACAAAAAGAGAAGACACACAGAAAAAAAAAAAAAAAAGGCACAAGAAGCAACCATAGCTACAATTCAAACTTGAGACAATAAAGCCAGAAGAGGTGGGTTTAACTCCTTACAGCCAACAAAAATGATAACATTCATATACAATAAGGACATACGTCGTTCTATTTTAATTTTGGGTTTTAATTGTATTTCTAAATTCCCCCCATTTCCTTATTATATTGAACTTCTGCTCTGCTTCACTTGGTGTCAGTAACAACATTGGTCATAAATTCCTCATGGGAAACATAAAAATTTTCCTTTTTAAAAATTGTAGTGTTATATGTAAGTACATCATGCTTCATGGTAATAAAACAGAGCCTTATCTACATGGCGAATCTCGAAGTTTGAAAAAGAAAATTGAATTCTGTGAATCCAGCACTGCATCCCACTGATAAACACCTCCATTAGACTTCAGACCCACCTTGCTCCTCAGTTGAGGCTATCAATTTCATGTTTCTTAAATTGTTGGAAATCTATGATATTTTTACTTATCTGATGACACTGGTATGACTGTGGGCTGCTCTTCTGTCACATTGTCATGTCTTAAATATATTTTATCAATTAGGTTATATAGTAAATAATTTATATGGTATATATTACCATTCCTGAGCCAAAAAAGGAATGTAAAAATGAATCCTTGTGTTTCATAGGACATGATATCATTTGTAAAATTAATTCAGAAGATTTTACTTCAACAATATTAGGTATAGTTGGAAACTTTTTATACAAGTTCTATGAAAGAATTTTAAGTCAGAGACTGAGGTTTTGAAAAATAGTTTTAAGTAAACATAGCTTTTTAAAAATTGTATATATGGAAAGCTGAAAGGAACTTTCAAAATCGTTAAATAAGAAAAAAATATAGGTTGTATATAGATAGAAAAATTTTTATAAACTTGAGATGAATATGTATATATCATATTCTGCACAGACAAATCTATTTTCATAGTTATCCTACATTAAAGGTTCTCAACACTGTCTACACATTCGAATCACTTGGGGAGTTTTACAAACAGTTCTGATGGCTGACTGTATTCCTATTAGATTCTGATTTAATTGGTTTGGGGTACAAGAGTACTTGGTATCAAAATTTTTTAAATCGCTGCAAGTGATTCCATTTTCAGTCATAAATGAAAGGCCCTGCTCTACAGTTTTTATCTACTTGGAAATCACATTGTTGAAAACGTACAGAACTTTATTCACTATTGCAAGCAATATATCACAATCAAAACATTTATGTACATACTCTACATAAACACCATTGTCTATAATATTTTACAAGAATTTACTTTTGCTTGGAATGAGTGTGAACTTATTGGAAACAAACATGTTGATATTTAGGGAATTAGCTTTGTAGAGCTGGGAAACACAAAATTGTGCATATTTTCAACTTTCTTTCCTGTATATTCCTCATTCAACAAAAATTTCAAGAGAAATAACTGTGTTAAGTATTATTGTAAGTGCTTGGGGTCACGCAGTAAATAAAAGAGACAGAATACCTTGCCCTCAGGAAGGTTATATTCCAGTTATGGGGATTTAAAATCCATTTGCCATTTGTTTTCTTTGGATTTATTTTAGGTTACCTACTGGTTTTCCACTTTCTGTAAAAATATAAATTTCTTCTTAAAAAAAACACATTTTTCAATGGATTCTTATAAAATATATAAAAGAATTAATGATTTGGTAAAACCCTAATGTGTCACAATTATGAACATGGGTTACAGTTATTTATTTGGCTACATTCTTGTCCTCCATATATGGACCCTGACATAGCTTAATTGTTTAAATATGTGGCCAAAAAATAGAGTTGGAAGATTACATATATTGAAGAAAGTATATGCTTTAGAAGTATTTTAGTTTTTATTCAGCAAACATTTTATTTAAAAGTTGTAGAAGAACATTAGATACTATTCAGTACAATCATATTTGTTCACAGTCTTTTCTAAAAGTCATCACCTTTCATGTAAAACAAAACAAAACAAAAAGGCTAGAAGAGAGATGAAGGAGAAAGAAGTCAGAAGCTAATAAGCAATTAAAATGTGTCTGTATGTTAAGATAGAAATAGTAAAGGCTGTCCTTGAGAATATGTTGATTTGAAACAGTGGAGCACTGACCTTATCATTCATTTGAGAGAATAAACATGTAATGATCTTTACTCGGAGTCAGTATTGTACTTGGAAACATTAGCATTCATAAGGTTACTGTGTGTGTTTGCACATGACTGAATAAAACCTATAGAAAAGGTGACGTCTGTCATAATGCAGTGTTCCTACTCTTCGTTTTATGGAATTCCTTACCTGAAATCATACAAAAATGATTAATATTAATTTTGACTTTAATAAATCCAAATTACAAAATAAATCATACTTGGTAACTTTATTTTACTAAGCAATAATACTATGTTGTAAACAGCATTTTTACTTTCCCAAGAATGATCTCTGTTAGAACAATTAATTTGGATAAATAGTGACCTATTAAAATTCAGTTTGAGATTTAACAAAATACACCTATGACTATCAGATAGAGGAAAAGATGATATTAATTTAAGAACAATCAAGATTTAGGGTTCTGTTGTTTCTATATGTAATGTTCTGAGATCTACTTTTAAACTCACTAACCTTGACCTAGAACTCTCCATAGACAGACTCAAAGATTGAATTTTCTGTTATTGTGGAACAGGTGCTGAGAGCAAAATAGAAATCAGTTGTGATAAGATCATTGTTAATTTGAAGCAGTGTAATTTCTTGGGTTTACTAATATGAATCTCTCAAAAAATCTTGTCTGTTTCCAAGTCCAATACATTTTTTAAACTCACAAAGTAATGATTCTTTTTTTATGGGGTACAGATAATATCTATTACTGGCTAGGTTGTACTTTTTATGCATTTTATTTACTACATTGCCATTCATTCTAGCTCAACATTTTAGAGTTATTTTAACAGAAAAAATAAATCTATTTCAAAGATCCAATTATATAACTTATGCTTCATTTTTTTCAGATTACTTCTTATATGTCAAATAATTCATTAATTTTGTAATGGCCCTAAAATAATCAATTTCTTAAATGTTTTATTTTCTTAGAAAAAAGTGATATTCAAGGTATGGAAATTTATGATAATTTGCTATGTAGAAACTGAATAAAATGTACTGATTGACGAGCACATTCGTCAAATTTGGAATGGCAAGTTATCGCATTATATAGAAATGTCTTTCTTGTGTGTATCTGCAGATTGAACTCAGGCAGGGCATTCACACTGATCTACAGCCCAGCCCCTTATGTTTTTGTTTTGAGATAAGGTTTCACTAAATTGCTCAGAGTAAGCTCAAACTTGCAATCCTACTGCCTCAGCATCACAGAGTACTGGGATTACAGGCCTGCAGCACCATGCCCAGTTTAGAAAATTTTCTTTTTGTAATTTAGTATTTTGTAAATCAAAATGTTCTTTTAGGTAGACACATACAGAAGCAGTAAATAAACTATTTTGCCATATTTTGTTTGATTAGAAAATGTTGGAGAGCTGGAATTCTATTTTCTTGAAGCCCCCTCTCCCAGAGAGGAAAAGTCAGGTGGAATATATTAAAAAAGTGGAGGAGCTTTTTAAAAAAACAAACAAGCAAAACAAAACTAAATGTATTATATTGGGAAAGGGAAGAAAATGTCCAAATGGGAAAGGGAACAAGGGAGGGGGAAAGGAACAGAGGGAAAAGAGAAATAAGAAATGGAAGGAAAAAATGGAAACAAAGCTTTTGTAAATAGGGAGGGAGGAAGGGGTGAGAGGTGGGGAATAGGAAAAAAAGAAGCAACAAGATATGTCATGTACAGGTACAAATTCCCTATGATGAATGTTATCACTATGTACATCTAAAATGTACCATTAAAATAAAATTAAAAAAAAAAAAAACTAAACAAAATCAAAAGCAGCACCTTTTTATGCTCTCTTCCCCCAGGAGAAATCAAGCTAGGGATCCTAGGGGAGGACTCCAAGCATGTTTATTTTGAAAAAAATAGACGGCTGCCCCCTAACCTTTCTTAGTGGGAATGCACATGTACACATATATAACATTTTGTTCAATCTTTAAATTTCTGTGTTGTTATCATATGTTTTATGGATTTTACTTTCCTTCTTTTAGGGATCAAAAAAAGTATAATAACACTGAAATAGCACAGGCTACAGTAAAAAAGAATGGTAATAAGACAATTTATCTGAAATTTCTTCTAAAATGTGGTTGTGATTTTGTAAAATTTCAAGATCACTTCTGAGTTACACAGCTGTTGCCCAACCAGCAAAGAAGAATGCAATATAGTTTTCTTTAACCAGACTGTGGTGTCATGAACCTTAGTCAATTTCAGTTTAGATATTTTCCAAATTTAATTTAATTTAAAGGCATTGTCTTTAAAATTTTATTTTATTAGTACATATTTGCATGTTTACATTCATCTTAGGGAGGAGGTACATATACATGGATATCTTGATTTCTTCTTCTTCTTCTTCTTCTTCTTCTTCTTCTTCTTCCTTCTTCTTCTTCTTCTTCTTCTTCTTCTTCTTCTTCTTCTTCTTCTTCTTCTTCTTCTTCCTTCTTCTTCTTCTTCTTCTTCTTCTTCTTCTTCTTCTTCTTCTTCTTCTTCTTCTTCTTCTTCTTCTTCTTCTTCTTCTTCTTCTCCTCCCCCAATCTACCTTCCTCCCTCCATCCCTAGATCCCCTTTTCCCATTTTCATTATTATCATAGTATCATTATTATTATTGTTTCATATTTTTGACAAATGTCTACATTTATTGTGGGCATTTGGTACATGTATATGACACACCTTGAATCTTTTTACAGCCCCTTCCTCTCCCCTCCTTCTTCACCCTTTGTCTCTTGGACCCCTTCTTGTATGCAAAAGATCTATCTCCCTGTTTCCTTTCATGAATCTTTTATTTTGTTCTTTATTTGTACTTTGCATTACTCAAATGAAAGACGCCAAATAGTAATTAAACATTTCTGGTTTATTTCACTAACATTATGTTTTCCTGGTCTATGTATCTTATTTTTAAAGGACTAAACTTCTCAAAGAATTAGTCATTTATAACATGTGTTGTTTCGTTCTTTTAAGCTGCTCTGCTATTTTGTTCATAGTTTCTTTATAACATTCATCATTTGTCAATGGTAAGCAATGTGTAAAAGTTGCTTTTCAGTAACCGCATCAGAAGTGAAGAGTTTAGATGGAACAGTGATTCCTTGCCTATTTGTGCATCAGAGTTTAGAAGGCCATCTTTATACTATCACAAAACATTTACTGATTCTAGAATTTTAGACATAGTGAAAGGGAGAGAAGAAAAACAAAGCAAAGTAACTAGAAAAAGAATGACAAGAAAAATGATGAGAAAACATGACACCCGAGATTCAATAATTTTCTATGTAGTATTTCCCAGATAAGAGATTTTAGACTAATTTACATAGCCAAATCAATTGATTAAAAAGTTAAGAAACATCTAGCAGATTATTTCTCTAATGTTGTAATGGAAATAATTTCCTTGATGACACATAAACTTTTTTTTTCATTTTACTACTTTGGAAAAATTACAAACTTATTACTGGAAAATCAAGCTGATAGCCTTAAAGAATTCTTCTTTACTCTCTCAAAATAGGACAGCATCTCCTAACCTTTTCCCCAGTGAACAAACACTGCATTCACGTGAGTTGCCTTTTCTATTCTTTGTGTTGATAAATGCAAGTTTTTCAGATCCCATACTTTGATCACATGACTTTCTGATCTCAGTTATACATCTTCAAATACAACAGATACTGAGTAATAGGATTGTCCATTGGACTTTGAATGTTGCATTTAAAAAATGAGATAAAAATGTATTATAGAATTTTCTACTAGAAAGTCTTATATTCAGCAAGTTTCCATTATCAGTTGGAATTTGTTAAATTCAAGGTTTAAATCTTAAGCCTTAAATCATTTATATACTATTACTATAAAATATGGATATCGAAACAGAAATGCAGTGACTTATTTTACAATGTAGTAATAAACTCTGAATTGAGTGAGATAGGAGACAGTGTTATATGATTATTAATAACAAAAAATGGAGACAGTTTCAGCTTACCTTATGTCCAGGGATAAGAAGGGTCGGGGAATTGGGAAAGATGAGGACCATAGATGATAGGTAACAGCTGCTCACCACATTACAGCACACAGCACACCATTTTCTCTTAAATTCTACTGAAACTGTGCTATAACCAGATGTTGTAGTTCAGTTTTTATAAGTTTGTTTACCAACCTTTCTTTAATCAGTTAGCTTGATTTACCTATAGTTTCTATTATTTTTAAAAACATATCAAATTAAGGACAGGTCACATTGAATGGTTTCAGAGCTGCCCACTCCAGCACTCCGGCACAGCTGGCTTCTCCAGCCTCTTCAGTTTTATGCTTTCTACTTACCCACCTTATTGAAAACAGAAAGAATTTTGTTTTCAGGTTCTCTTGATAATTCAGAGAAGTCATTCTAAAAGTTCTTAATTGTTGGTTTTGTTTTGTGCTTTAGAGCAATTATCTGCAATTCTGGAAGGCAGGTAAAGACCACTAGTCCTGGAAAAAAGCAGATAGATATAAAAATAGCAAAAAGAGAAAATGTTAGATTTCAAAGAATGCCAGAAGATAACATAAAGAGAAATATAAAGATCAAAAAAGATAGAAGGAGTAAAACAAAAGGATGAATGGTAAAGTTTAGTGAGGATAACAGGTTAAGTGTTTAATCACATTTTCTTAGATAAGGTTTCCTTCAGGTTTTTTGTTCTGGTATTACAGTTCTATAGTCTGTGAGTAGCATCATCTACAAACTTTTGTTCTTCTTATTTTTTCTAAAAGTCAGTAGGCATCTAGGCATTGGAAATTACTTGATTTGTTTTCTGTAATAATAGTAGCAATTAATATTTACCTAACACTAGCTCCAAACCAGGCATTCTGGTTTGTGCATTATATTACATGCTACAGTAATCTGGGAAGATGCCCTAGTATAACTTCAGTTTACAGTTGAGAGAACTGAGGCATCTAAACCATGGGGCTATCTCCTTATCTCATCAAACACACAAGAGTTCAGGCTTTATTATAAGCTTCAAATCTCAGAGAACACACTCTTTTAGATCTTATTTGTCTTCTGGAGCTATGAAGAAGAAGAGAAAAGACTTCCTAAATGCTTGTGATGGGTAGTTTAGCCTAAATTGAATTCTGGCGCTTAACTCAGGTTTCTGGCTCTTTCATTCAATGCCCTCTGTCACTGAATTTTGAAGCAGGTTAATGGAAGTTTAACCAAAATCTTAATAAATACATTTTAACTCCATAGTCTAGTCAACACACCCACTACACATGTGCACCTTAGTTTATTTATTCTTTTTTGTGAATCCTAGAAATAATCTGGATGTTGAGCAAGATTCTGCCAAAGTACTTAAAGGGGAGATAACATTTGAAAACACAATTTTTTTTTCTTGGGTAGCAACTCTCTGCCTCATTCTAAGAAAAATTATATTTTGATCTTTTCATATGTGAGTTGTGGCTAAACCAAAGTTTGCAATACTGTCATCTCATGTTACATAAGTACTATCATCTTATGTTAGCATCAGTGAAGAATAATCATCTATTAGAAAGAGTAAAATCATTTCCAACCTGTAGAAATATTGAGCTTTAACAAGAAAATCTAATATTTATAGAGTTCATCCTTCCTCAGAAAGATAATTACAAATTGTAACTTTATGAAGACTGTAAAAGACCAAAATATTCAATTAATTTTTTATAAAGTATAAACACAACTGTTACTGATAAATTTACTCCTAGTTTTCTATCATTTAAAGAATGCAATACGTACATCCTTTACTTTAGAATTTGAGAAAAATAATATGGTTAATAAGGCATCTGTTTTTTATGTAGGAAATTAACATAAATTTAATATAGTTTTATCTTCTCCATTAGGCTTGTACTATAAAACTTTTCCAAAAATAAGTTAACTTTTTTCACATTTAAAAGTTTGACAGCAGTTGATAGGGAGAAAACATAGATATACTTAAAGGTGAATATTTTTCAATTCTCTTTACAAAGATGTATTTTAAAATTTGTCTTTCTGTACTATATATTTATTAATATATATAAAAGCATATGCTTTTCTAAGAAAGATTTATCTTGACATAGACTAGATTTATTTGAAATAAATTTGGTGTACTTCAGTTTACTGAGTAAACCATATTTCTTCCAGTAGTTCTCATAAATATATCATTCATAGAATAATCAATTAGTACAACTGGCCATATTATTCTAATATAAAATGGTATGATTGCTTTATTAAAAGGGTAAGAAATTTAGCCATATTATTCTAATATTCGAAGAGTATGGTAGCTTTATTAAAATAGTAAGAAATTTAGTTGCATCTAAGACTTGTGGAATGCTAAATATATTTAGAAATCAGGTTCCTCAAGTTTACCTGTAAAGTAACTAGAAAACTAATGGTTAATTAGCTACTGAAAATATATACATGATCTTAACTAAGACTGTTTAATCTTTGAATACAGGAATTTTTCAATATTAAATTTAGAATCAATGTGTTATTATATGTGACTTTTGCTTTGTGTCTTTATTAAATTTTGCAGAAGGATGCAAGAATACGTTCTCACTCCAAATGGAAAATTTCTTGTTTTAATCTTAATTACTTTTCACTGGTTTGCCAAATAGATCTATTGGAAAAATATAGAAACAGCAAATTACCTTTTAGCAAAGAAATCAGCTTTCATCAGAAGGATCTAGTACCTGTTAAAAAAAAATAAATTACTTCTCCAGTTCACTGATCTGCCCTAAATCTAAAATATGGAATATACATAAATCTGAGCTTCTAACTCAGTTCAATTCAACACCCATCTATTGACCACCTTTTATGAACAAGGTTCTCTGTTAGGTTTTAGAGAGATAAAACAAGCGGGACATGGTTCCTCCCCTTGAAATGCCTTCAGTTGGTTCACAAGGAAAGACAAATCAATAATCTCATAATATCAGTATTGTGTGGTATTACAATCAAAGTATATATAAACCTATACTCAGCCTGAATATACCGTGTAAGTCTTTTCGGAAGTCTTACCGAGACTATGTAGATCAGGGATTGGAAAGCTTTTCCTGTGAAGGACTACACAGTAAATATTTTCAATTTTGCCAGCTATACAATCCTGCAATAACTACTTACCTTTCTCACTATGGCTCAGGTGAGGCCATATACAGTACAAGCAAGAAAAGTATGGCCAGCCATAGGAGGGGCTGCTATTAATAATCACTGTGTGCAATGAGGGTAGTACCTCTAACCTGTTCTCCTTCCCATCACTTACACTTTCTCTTTTCTTTCCCCTCTATTCTTTGTTCCCTTCTCATTCTTTTTTCTTTCCTATAGTATTATGAAAACGGAATCCATAATCATAACTAGTCTTGCTCATAAAACTGAAAACAGATTTCAGTCACTTCTTTCAAAAGAACTATCAATAATAGCAACCATTTTAAAACATTTTTGTATTCACGGTATGCTCAATTGTAAACCGTTTACTCTTTAAAATTATCCTGGCATAGATATTATTTTTACTTTACATATAAGAAAACTAGGCCTTAGAGAGAGGAAATGGTTTGCTAAAGATATGCAGCTGGCAGAAGACAAGAAGAAGAGAGCTAATTGCAGACATCACGTTATTGGACCTTAAAACACTGCCGTTTGCACAGAAAACTCCAGTCTCATTTATTTGGGATTAATAGGTAAGGTGACAGATCCATCTGTTCTGTTTTGTCTGGAATGGAAGGATTTCCGCAGACAGGAGACTTTCAGAGTGGAGATAAGGAAAGTTCCAGGCTTATAAGTATAATTCGGTCATTTGATCAATAGTCCTAACAGATCGATTCTAGGGCTTTTCAAACTTGATTATTTACAGATCTTGTAGGTACAATTCTGACTCAGATTGTGAATCAGTACATCTGCATGAAACTGGGTAATTCTGATATTGTCTGGTTACATTTCGAGTAGCAAAGTATCCTTGCCCCATCTCCGAGCTTATTTTGGACCTCAGCATCAGGGGATTCTGTATTTTGAGATGTCCCCAGTGATGTACACATTCAAGTTTGAGGAACTCTATTCAATGTTCCAGGAGTAAAATAATCTTCACCTTTTCATGTTTTTCTTAAGTGAGACTTCCCGATATCTAGGTAAGTGTGGAAAAGTCCTTTCACTCACTGAGCTTATTTCACCTTTCCAGAAGTACAAACATCTCTTTTCTTGCTATTTCTTTATCTGCTCATTCCTTACTTTTCCTAATACCTTGTAACTTTCTTGAACCCAATAATTTAAACTCAATATTGGGTGTTCATTTCTGTGTCTATTACTCATATAGGAAAATTACTTAAAAAAAATCACATGCTTAACATTCAAGGGGTCAAATTATTTACTTTTATATGGAAAGCTGTTTATCAGAATATAGTGTATAAGATTGTAATAATACTACATTATTGTCTCAAAATTGCTACCTGGTGGCACCAGAAAAAAAATTAATAAAATGATTTGTATTTGCAAAAGATGGCTACTTTTGTTAAGATATCGCCTGAACACAATGAAAAGGTTGCATAAATTATCCTCTCGATTGTCATCCCTATGTTTTCACCATATACTAAGCATTATTCTAAGTAATTTATACTTTAGATCTTTTAATATTCACAAACACCCCGTGAGGTAGATACTATTATTATCCCCAGTTTTCAAGTGAAGCAGCTGAGCAGAGAAAGGTTAATAACTTGTTCAAGGTTGAAGAACTTGTAAATGGTCAAATTGTGATTACAAATCCAAGGCACTTTGAGTCCAGTGTAAATGTTCTTAACTACCATACTGTGTGTTGACTGTATATCAGTCCCATGTTTATTTATCTTGCACAGCACTGGCCACAATCTATAATTTACTGCTTTTACTTTCACTTTCAATCTGCTTTCTTCTCAATATTGAACCTCTTGTGAAAAGAAACCTGTCTGTTTGGCTGTTTTGTATTTCAAGTGCCTGGTACTTGCTGTATGGGCAGTAAATATTTGTTAAATGAACAGACAAAAATATTGTAAGCTCTATATACATGTGAAGTATAAAGGAATAGAAGAGAGAATAAGTCATTCTCTGGGAGTCAGATATCAGAAACAGTCCCATGGGTGAAATGCTCTGACCTTGGGCAGAATATTGTGCTGACTCTTTCACAGAATCTGTTGATTAGTTCTTCATATGAAACAATTAAAAGTTACCACATTAATGAGTTGGAAAGGGGTTTTAAAATATTATAAATATGTTATTTGCTTTATATATGTATCATTGTATTTTAGCTTTAAGAAATCCAAATAGTCATATTTTGCTTTGATTTAGAGTCTTTGGCTTATTTAGAAATAATATTGCTACTGTGAGTTCATCTTCAGAATGTTTAAAAATCCTGCTTTCTAAGTTAGTTTGCAAGATGTTACAATAGCATTTGACTAAAAGCAGTAAACTGACTTTCCAATACAGTTTGAAACATTTGCTGTGGTTACAATGTGCAAGGTAAAAAGCCTTAAATACTTCCTACTGCTCAGAAACTAAAACTGCTTCAATCTGCTTCATATCCTCTTATCTCTGCTCATTATTGTTGCCACCTGGAATGCTTTTGCCTTTCACAAGGCCTATTTGAGGCTTTGAAGCTGTCTCTGGCCACTTAAAGTTTCCTCATACTATGAACTTTCCAAAAGAAATACGACCCGCCCTGACAGTGGCTTCTTCTGCCCTCTGCTGCTTTCACCCCTGCACAATCTCCGAGGACTATCTAGGGAGTGGAGTTGTCTTTTCTTATTCCTTTCTCATTTATTAGGAGTTATTCGTGTTTCCATAGCTACATCATAGTTCCCTGAATGCAAAGACTAGTATTTTATGTCTTCCTCAACTAAGAACTGTGCACATTTCGGTATTCAGTACTCATTGAATGATTCGTTTAATTTGAACATTATCTTTAGTTACCTATTGTCTTTCCTGTCAGCATTATATTGAACGTTGTTTACCCCAGGATTTTTTCAAGCCTTTTAAACTTGCTTTAAATCCAGTAACACCTAGTGGAAGACCTTCTTGTTTTTGTTTTTGTTTTTGTTTTTTCTTTATAGAGAATAATTCCTTGTGATTAGAAATCAGAGGACGAAAAGAAAGCAGTTAAAAGAAAACATTTCATCTTCCTGCTAAGTGTATAGGGCCCTTGGGGCTTTTAACAGCCACCTCTAAATCAAATGAACAGATACTTTCACTAAAAGATGGGATGTAGTTTCTGAAATATTGGAAAGCTCCACTGTCAAATTGTTATCACTTTGCATTTTACATCCAATAAAACCCCAAACATATTTGGACTTATTTTTTATTAAACTTTTACTTTTTGGATGCTATGAGCAGGCATGTGGCTCATACATTCTTACATATATATAGTGTTCTAAAGAGGGATATACAAGTTCCCTATAGGGATAGTTTGATCTTGGTATAAATTTTAGTGTACAAATTCTATTTCAATTTAATCACAATTGAAAAGATGATTAGCATTGTGCAGAGCCCATAACTGACACAAAACTGGATTCTAAAAGAAAGTAGTCTATGAAGGCAAAATTAAGCCTTCTGTGATACATCATCTCTGTCTCAAGTTTTACACATGTTTAATTCATTTCTTTTGAAAGATCTTTTTTTTTTTTTTTTTTTTTTTTTTTTTTTCAGTTCTGGGGATCGAACTCAGGGCCTTGTGCTTGCTAGGCAAGCACTCTACCACTTGAGCTAAATCCCCATCCCTAATTCATTTCTTTTGTTGACTTAAAAATTGTTATCCTAAGAACTAGAAAGAGATAGCGATGTATATATGTAAGCTATTGCAGTGCCAGAAAATTGTGGATCAATTTACAAGTTAAAATTATCAGATTGAGAGTTTAGTAATAATTGGGCTTTTGTAGGTCAGAAAAACTGGGAGAAAGGGTTTCTCAGAATGGAATATCTACCAGCCTGGAAAAGACCATTTGAGGCCAACTCTGACAGAAATCCCTGGGAAAGGAATATCCACACAGATCACCTTCAGGCAGGTCAGTGGAGTTGGGAACTAGAAAAAGATAAGTATTTGGTGACTATCCTAGTCCATTTTTGGTGGGACTAAGAAATAGTATCTGGCTAATCATCAGAAAACTTCTCTGTGAATACAGATTTAGGGAGAAATTTAATTTTCTATAGAAACACTTCCCCGAGAGATTTAAATGATGCACGAAGGGGAGAAGCACTGATTTTTCAGACGTCAAGAGGCCTGGCTCTAGGTCAATTTTGAAACCAAGAATTCAGGAAGAAATTCCTTAGACAAACTAAAGGATATCAGATACCACCCAGTCTCTCACTGGCTCAGTCTGAACCAGATCCTTGTATTAGTGGTAATACTGTATTCCATTCTGCAGTATCCAGCTTCATGTTGTACGGGAAGGGAAGCTCCAGCCAAGGCTGGCTTTGAAGTTACCCATCCTCCTGAGATCCTTCCAGTTCTCTGCCTATTGTAGAGTCATTAGAAAATCATATGCTACATTGTGAGCAAACTGAGTGCTCTCAGTTAAGTAAAGTATAAAGAAAAGGTTGTGGGTTTTCTGTCGTTTGTTTTATAAAGGCAATATGTTTATCTTATTCATTAAATATAAGGATGTTTTGAAAAATGGCAGATCCAAATGTAACATTTTAGTGATACCCATTAATATGTAAAGTCAATCTGATGGTAACCAGATGTTGATTCTAAATTTTGTCTTTCTAAAGCGGTAGTTTAAAATTTTAAGTGTTTTAAAAGCACCTGAAGAATTTATAAAAACACAGCTTGCTGGGCCTCATCACTGTTTCTGATTTACACTGGAGTAGAGCATAGAATGTATTCCTTTTATTTTTTAGATTTCATGAGGGTTTTTTTTTTCCATCTTTATTTTTTAAAAAATTTTGATCAATAATTTCCCCTTGTGGGGAATTGGTATATGCACATAATACATTCTAATTTTTTAATGCCTCTTCCCTCTGGCCCCCGTTTTGCCAACATTGGATTCTTTTATAAGTCCTTATAAAGTTCATTATCATACATACCAATTAACAACCAGATTAATATAAAACACATAAGACAATTATAGTAAATGAAGGCACACTTTTAGAAACATTGTCCATGCTGGATTACAGTAACATTTTTTCTTTCTTTTTTTTTTCTATTATCTTTTATATTAAACTTTATTTAAAAGTTTTGAATTTCTCATATAAGTGAAACCATGCAATATTTAAATTTACGTGTTTGATTTACTTCACTTAACACTATGGTCTCAAGGTGAATCCGTTTTCCTACAAATGACTCAAGTTTATCTCTCTTTATGGTAGAGTAGTACTCCATTGTATATGAATACCAACATTTTTTAATGCATTCATCTGTTGATGGGCATGTAGCCTGCTTCCAAGCTTTAGGTATTATGAATTGTACTGCTATAAACAGGGGTATGAATGCATTACTGTGGGATGATGTCATCAACTCTTATGGGAAGATATCTGGAAGGGGAACAGCTGAGTCAAATGGAATGTTTGGTTTTGGTTTTCTGTGGAATCTCCATACTGATTTCCAGTGGTTGTACCAGTTTACAGTGCCACCAACAATGAAGAAGGGTTTCTTTTTCCCGCAGCCTTTCAAGCATTTGCTGTTGGTTGAGTTCTTGATGATAGCTGTTCTTGCTGTAGTGAGATGGAATCTCAGTGTTGTTTTAATTTGCATTTCTTGAATGGTCAGCAATGTTGAACATTTTTTTCATGTATTTGTTGGCCATTTGTATTTCTTAATCTGAGAAGTGTCTATTCATTTCAGATTTCCATTTTTTGATTGGGTCTTTCAGTTGGGGCGGGGTCTTATTTTTTGATATCCTTATGTATTCTCGATTTTAGGCCTTTGAGGAGTAGCTGACAAAGCATTTTTTCCATTCTGTAGCTTGTCTTTTCAGTCTGTTGGTGATTTCCTTTGCTCTGCTTTTTAATGTGATGTGATCCCATTTGTTGATTCTTGGTATTATTTCTTGTGCATCTATAGCTCTGTTCAGAAAGTCTTTGCCTAAACCTATGTTTTCAAGTGTTTTACCTATTTTTGTCTTACAGTGGATTAAGTGTTTCTGTTCCAATGTTTAGATTTTTGCCCCATTTTGGTTTTAATTTAGTGCATAGTGAGAGATACATATGGTTCTGGTTTCAGTCGTCGGTGTGTGGATAGTTAGTTTTCCCAGCACAATTTTTTAAAGAGGCTGTCTTTTCTCCAGCAAAAGGATTTGGCCTTTTTGTCAACAGTAAGGTAGCAGAGTGTTTTTGGAGTTGTTTCCTCTGTTCACTGATCCACATGTCTGTTTTTTGCTTTTTTCCCCCACTACTATGGTGCTTTTAATCACTGTAGTTTTGTAGTGTACCTTGAAGTCTGGGATCATGATGCCCTCTGCCTTGCCCTTGCTGCCCAGAACTGCTTTTGCTAGTCCAGCTCTCTTCTGGTTCCAAGTTAATTTTGGGATTGCTTTCTCTAGTTTTGTGAAGTATGCTTTTGGTATTTTGATCAGGATTACATTAAATCTGTGTAACAATTTGTTAGGTTTTCGGTTTCGCACTCAGACAAATCACGAGGACTGATAACAGCTGGGCAGGCAGAGAGGTTTATTATCAGGAGGGAATCAGGTGGACCATCCTCGTAGGTTGAGAGATGGCCCCCTTATGGCTGGATCTGGGGCCTACCGTGTTTTCCCGTGCGTGGAAGTTTTCGCACACGCTCGGTAACTCTGGGGTAGGGGAAGGGAAATTGTGTTTAGGTCTGTTATTTATTCTGTAGGTTTATATGTGAGTTAACAGGAAACTGGCCTCGGGTGAGGTGGACTTGTGACCCTGGCCTCAGGTGATATGGTCTTGTGACCCATGGGGGGGCGGGTATGGTGACATGGAATGGGGAAGAAGGGGAGGGGGAAGGGTCTCTCCAGGGAAGAGTGGGAAACAGGTCAGCCTAACATTCCAGCCTTTTTGTTGATTTAGGGCATCATTCTTTCTGGCTGCTTCCTACTGGGAGGGGGCATCCTGTAGAGGGTTTTAGGCTGGTTGGGTTGGTACCCGCTGATAGTCGTGGAGAAACGTGATTAACCTTTTGGTTGGTAAAAGTGCAGATTCTTTCTTAAAAAAAGTCAGAATAAGGAGTGACGAAGATCTCGGATAGTGGGGTTATCACCCGTTCATTGATGCCTCGTCCTCTTCTGTGATGCGTTGTAGTTTGAGAGATGTGGGACCCGCTGGCAGGCAACGATATCATCTGGGTGTGGGGTCAGGTGAGGAATCAGGATTGGATGACGAGTCCTCAGGGGGACCTGTAGGGTCTTTTGGGTAGGGTTCCAGCTTGGTTAGGTGAATCTAAGATGGTATTCCTATGAGTTTAGCAGCTGTAGGGGTGGTGAGGATGACTAAATGTGGGCCTGTCCAGGTTGGTTGTAAGGGTTTGGGGTTAGAGTTTTATAGACATACCCAGTCTCCAGGTTGGGGTTGGTAAGTGATCGAGGGGTGGGGAATGGGTTCTGGGAGTGAAGAGTCAGCATATTCACCAACGAGGTGACGCATAAAGGAGAGTGTGGGATAGTAGTTGGAGAGGGGATTCGGCGAGTCAGGAAGGGGATAGAATAAGTAAGGTCTTCCATACATGAGCTCAAAGGGACTAAGGAAAGAAGGACTTTTAGGTGTGGTTCTGAGACGGAGTAAAGCAATAGGGAGATTTGGCCAAGATGTTTGTAGCTCTATGGAAAGTTTGGTGAGTTGTTTCTTAATGAGAGAATTTGTTCTTTCTACCTTTCCAGAAGATTATGGTCTATATGGAATGTGTAGTTTCCATTTGATGGCTAGAAGCTTGGCAATCACCCAATTTTAACTTCTACCAATTTTTTTTTTTTTTTACCAAGAACATGTATTGGTACATTGTATACATAATGATCATATTCAACATGGTTATTTTGTACCTGTACATGATATATCTTGGTTTCCCCCCCTCTTCCCCTCCTCTCCCTTCCATTCCCTCCTGTCCCTATTTGCAGCAGGTTTATTTACATTTTTCCATTTTTTACATTTCTCCTTTTTTTTCTCTTCCCTTCCTTCTTTCCTCTCTTCTCCCTATCTAGTTCTCCTCTCTTTTGAACACTATCTTTTTTTTTTTTACATAATATCTATTATACCTTTTTGTTCTTACTTACACATATGGTTTCTCATATCAGAGAAACAATTTGATGTGTATTCATGAGTGTCTGATTTATTTAACTTAACAGTATGTTTTCAAGATGGATCTATTTACCTACAAATGTCTCTAATTTCTTTTTTTATGGCAGCGTAGTGCTCCATCGTGTAGAAAAACCACATCTTCTTTAGCCATTCATTAGTTGTTGGGCATTTAGGTTGTTTCCAAGACTTAGCTATTACAAATTGTGTTGCTGTGAACATGGTTGTGCATATATTACTGCGGTATGATGATTTTAATTCTTCTGGGAAGATACCAAGCAGACTAATAGCCGGGTCAAATGGAACCTCTAGTTGTAGTTTTCTGAGGAATCTTCACACTGATTTCCACAGGATTTGCATCTCTCAAATGACCAGTGATGTTGGACATTTTTTCATATATTTATTTGCTATTTTTATTTCTTCATCTGAGAAACGTTTATTCTTTTCAGATACCCATTTTTGGATAGGGTCTTTAAATTTGGGGGGTTTGATTTTTTTTTTTTTTGAGTTCTTTATATATTCTAGGTATATGTTAGACCTTTGTCTGAGGGACACCTGGCAAAATTTTTTTCCCATTCTGGGTTTTTGCCCTGCTCTATTGGTG
>PVJO010016432.1:0-41977 GCA_004026905.1 Hystrix cristata
CCACCCTTTAAAAATAACTGTATTTAGAGACAGGGTCTTGCTAACTTGTGTTCTTCCTGCCTCAGCCTCCCAGAGTGCTGGGATTACAGGTGTGTACCACCGCTTCTGGTCAGCTATCTCTTTTTCTTTCCCTATTTGTCCCCTTCCTGAAATTAAGCCAGACAGTTTGAGTTTCTGTATCTAGTTCTGAAGTCCTTTGAGTTGGTAAATTGGCATCAAGTATGAAGGCTATCGAAAGTACCTTCTTGGCTTCAGGACAGGTGGGTTTCGAAGATGCCCTGGGAACTATCGCTGCTTCTTGAATTGTGTTAATCAGTGCTTTACACGTACTCTGAATGTTTGTTGAATATGGCTGCTCGGAGAAGGGTCCCTGTTAAGGTTAGTGTCCTAAGCTGGTGAGAAATGTATTTATTAGTCCATAGCTGGGTTATGGTATTTTGAAAAATGTGGAAAAGAAAAAAACATAAACTTTCAAGATTCTTCGTGGGGGTGGTTTTTGTAGGTAATTGAGCCCAGGGCCACATGCATACCAGACAAGTGCTCTGTTACTGGGCTCTACCTCTAGTCCTTTAAAAACTTTTATTTTGAGACAGTTTCTCACTAGTTGCCCTTGAACTTGCAATCCTCTTGCCTTGGCCTCCTAAGTAGCTGGGATTACATGTATGTGCCACTACATCCAGCTAAAATCTTTTTATAGAGTAAAGTGCTGGCCTTCCTCCCTGCCATTTTCTTTTACAACCCATCAACAAAATTTGTTCCTAGATTAAGCCAGCAACAGACTCTTCTGCACTATCAGTTGATAGTAATTTTCTGAGACTTTAGTTTTTCGATATCATGTTGTAAAATGTTCTTTTCTGTTGAATACATAGACGTCTATTCTGGCCTTGAAAAACATCACAATGGTAACTTCTGAGCTGGTTCAGTGCATTTAAGTATGTGTAAGAGCACTAGGAAGAAATCCAGGCAAATGCAAGAATATCTGTGGGGACTTAGATGAATATACCACAGGTATAAAGAAAGGGATCTTCTTGGTTTTATTTTTAAAAACTGTTTTGCCTAACATTTAATCCGAGATCTAGTAACTTCTCAGCTTCTTCATCAAGCAACTGCATTTCTCACCTAAATCCCACACTCTCCTAGCTAGTCTCCTGGTTGCGCCACTGCCTCTACCCCATCACGGCTTACGGTTCACACGGAAGTCAGAAGATTTGATAAAGTCCTTCCTCTGCTCAAAAACCCTCCACTGGTTTCCCATTTTAGAGTAAAATTCAAAGTTTACATTATGGTTTCAAAGCCCTGCACAGTCTGAGGGCAGGAACTTTGATTTGCTTTTTGCTGTATGTTTTACGACTGTACTTGGCCATAGTAAGGTCTTGACAAATACTTGTTAAATGATTGGCTTCAGGTACAACCACTTTTGCCCAGCAGGATTAGCCCCAGGCCCACATAGGCATGTTCGGGCTCTAGCTTCCTTTGTACTGATATCTACTGTTAGTGAGTAACTCCGCTCTTTCCTTCCTCTCCAAGAGTGTGTAGGCTTTTCAAGGGCAGGACCTAGGTGTCGAGTCACTGGTTTATATGCCAGGGCCTAAGACTCTAGAGGAAGGAAGATCTATGCATCAAAAAAGGCAGAGCTGGGGGTTTAGCTCAGTGGTTAGAGCGCTTGCCTAGCAAGCACAAGACCCTGAGTTAGATCCCAGGCGGGGGAAAAAAAAATAGGCAGAGCAGTAATAGGCCCTGCAGTCCTTTTCCATCCCTCATGATCCATGTGTCTGCCCAACGTAGGGGACCATTGCTCACATGTCTCGTTAAGAAATGCTGTGGGTTTCTAAGGCCAAAGAATTTCAGTGGTGAATTCATGGTCATATACTATCTCCTTTATTGTGTGATTTACTGCTAAGTCCGTTTTTTTATAGTATTTTTCTATTAAAAAAAAAAGAGTAGGTAATAGAGAGTAAAAAAAAATCACTTAGATAAATTCTTTTTTTTTTTTTTTTCCTAAAGCCTTGGTCAGAACATTTAAAAGGATGCGAAGGGTAACCAATCATTCTTTCATCTGCTTGCAGCCATCAGAGTCTTTTGGACTTTTTTTTTAAAACTTGATTTATTTAAGTGGTTTATTCATTTATTCCTGAAGGATAGAAGCAGAATAACATAAAAAAGAGGATTGCGTTTTGTGAATATGTATGACAGCATTTCAGAAAGCAGGCTTTTGAAAGACTCACAGGAACATTGTTCAAGTTAATCCTGTTAAGAAATTCTTTGTTAAGAAAACCTTAAAAATAAAACCTTTGGACTTTTTAACTGATTTGACCAAAACTTCAGAAAAGCTGGCACTGCTATTAATATTAAAGAAGGTATTCGACTAAGGAAACTGGACGTATACAAAACCATATTTTTCCTCCCCATGGAATTTCGGTGACTGCAAATCTATACATTAGCATACAGAATGGGATGTCTTCCTTTTCTTCTTCTTCTTTTTTTTTTTTTTTTTTTTTTTTTTTTTTTTTTTTTTTTTTTTTTTTTTTTTTTGAGGCAGAGCCTTTCTATGCAGCCCCAGGCTGGCCTCAAATTTGTGACCTTCCCGCCTCAGTCTCCTCAGTGCTGGGATGATAGGTGTGTGCCACCACACCTGGCTCTTCCTTCCATTTATTACAAGACCAATGTTAAGAATGATATAAAAGGGGCTGAGGATTTAGCTTAGTGGTTAGAGTGCTTGCGCAGCAAGCATAAGGCCCTGAGTTTGATCCCCCACACTAACCAAAAACAAAACAAAACAAAACAAAACAAAAAAACCAAAGCTATAAAGGGACGGATATACTGGAGACTGCTGTAATCTAAAGTCTAACTTATCAGACTGACTCATACAGCAAGAGCATTGACCCATGCTACAAGGGCAATCAATAGGAGTAGTAAAAGCCATGGTGACCCGTACAATAAAAAATAACTTGGTAAACTTGCTCTCTGAATGCCTTATTTGCCCTAATGTTGTTAATGGGAACAGAGTAACATTAAATAAGGGCTTGCAGGTGTTGTCTCAAGGGGTTGGTAATTAATTTACACAATAAAGCGCCAACATACCTTTTCATGGGTAATTACGATATTGAATCACCAATGAAACCTAGTAATATTTTAAATCTTTTAAGTTACTACCAGATGTGCAAGCTTTAGAATAATTCTTCTCAGTTTCTTACCAACAAGTGCATGCTGTTTGTTTTATTAATTTCAATTGAAATTTTTAGTCTAAAATGAAAAGAAGCTGAGTGGCAGTAAAACGATATCCATAAAAATAAATCATTGCTTCTTTCACATTTGTAAGTTAGTATTTGGTGGTCATAAAGCCTGAGCTACAAACCTCTCGACTCGTAACTTCTCTACTACATTGAATATTTGAAACTTAGCACTGAAAAGAACCCAGGAAACAAATATAGAGCCTTTCCGTGAGAAAATTGCAAAACAGAAAAAATGCCCTTAATGGTTTTTCCACACACTGATTTCCCTTTGAGTTGGGGATGCCATTTCCCAAGTTCTTTTCACCCAGCCTTTGGCCATACAAGAAACATGTTTCACTCTCCCTCCCACTGAATGTTATGGGCTTCCATCCAGTTAGGATGGAGTCACTTGACCTCACAAGAATAGACTTGAATAATTTGGCCAGATCTTGTACATCTCTTTCCCAAGTATTCATTCTAATGTTTTACTGGGTCACATAATCAGTATGAATCATTAAGCAACCATTAAAAAGTGAAATAGAGAATACCAGAATAGTAGTATGTAGTAAAATAAATATTATTTCAAGATTTCGTGTACATGCATGTGCGTGTGCACACACACACACACACAAAGTATGTGTCTGCTGGATCATCATGCTTCTCTTTTAGGTATTGGGGAATAAACCCAGGGGAGCATAACCACTGAGTTACATCCCCCGTCCTTTTTATTTTCTATGTTGAGACAGGGTCCTACTAAGATGCTCAGGCTAGCCTTGAACTTGTGATCCTCCTGCCTCAGCCTCCTGAGTAGCTAGGATTACAAGCATGCACTACCACCTCCAGCTAAGGTCCTTTTATAGAGTTCTGGCCGTTCTTCCTGCCTCACCATACCTTTAATATATTTTCTCCTATAAGTCATGGTCAAAAAGTTTAAAATCATAGATCTAGAGTCGTCTTCCTTAAAGCATGGCTCAGATTGGAATATTATTCAGCCATAAAGAACAAAAGGACAGATTTGGAGAACATGTTAAGTAAAATAAGACAGACACAGAAAGTCAAATATCATATCTTCTCTCTCATATGAGGAAAAAATTAAAAAGAAATGACATAAAAAGAGATGACATGAAAGTAGAAGGAAGATTATCAGAGAAGAAGAAAGGGATGGGGGAGGGAAGGAGGGTAATGAGGGAGAAAAATAGTCAAAGTATGTCGTATGCATTTATGAATATGCCAAAATGAAGCCCACTATTCTAGTCTGTATAACTCACATGCACTAATAAACTAGTATATTATGGCTTCTTTTTCTTTCTTTTTTTTCTTCTTCTCCTTTTCACTCTCTCCCTCTCTCTTTTTCTCTCTCTCCCCCCCAGGGGTGTACGATAGGGGAAAATAAAAAGTACTGTATGGTCTAGGACGTTTGTTGTAAACAAATACTGGGGCTCCATCTCACATTTTTTTGAATAGTTTAGTTGAGCAGTGGTTCAAAAGGTCCTCATTTAATCTGAAATATAGTACTAATCCTTGTTAAAATGCTAATGAGGAAGGGCCATCCTCCAGAATGATTAAATCAAAGTCCCTGGAGGATCCTCCACACGATTCCAACGTACATTCAAGATTAAGAATCTCTGGCATCTACAGTGATCTTCGGAAACAGGTACTGTGAGTTATGAGTCAAGTTGAAAAGAGAAAGTAGAATTTATAGGTGCCATTTTTCTCATCTATGCTAGTGGTTCTCAGAATTTAGTGTCCATCAGAATCGTCTTGAGGGCTCATCAAAACACAGACAGTGGGACCCCACCCACAGACTTTCTGATTCAGTAGGTTTAGGATGGGGCCCAGGAATTCAGGTATCTAAAATTTCCCACACGATCCAGACTGTGCCAGCCTGTGGACCACATGTTGAGAACCATTGATTTATACAAGGGACCGGCCATATCCAATTGAAACGGGTATTTTAAAACACACTGCTAACCACAGACAAGCAGGATTTATTTCAAATATCAAGCCTGGTTCAACATTTGAAAATTAATGTAATCTATCACATCAACTAGCTAAAGAAGAAAAAAATCATATGGTCACATCCACAAATGCAAGAAAAATTGTTTGACAAAATAGTCATTTGTGATAAAAATTCTAATCAATCATTTCAAGGCAGAAGTTTAGGCTGTCGATCTGAAATCTTTCTTCTTTTTTAATGTAGGTGTTTACAGCTTGGAATTTCACTCAAAATGTTGTTTTGCTGCACATGAATTTTGGTTGGTTTTTTAATCTTTTTTTCTTTGACCTACTGGTTATTTAGGAGTAGTTTCATTTCTACATAATTGTGAATTTCACAGTCTTTTTTCTGTTAATGATTTCTAATTTCACTCAATTATGGTCAGAGAACATACTGTGTATGATTTCAATCCTTTTAAATGTATTAAAATTTGTTTTAAGGCCTAACATATGGTCTATCTTGGAGAGTGTTTTAATGAGCACTTAAGAACACTATGTACTCTGCCACTGTTGGGTAGTGTGTTCTAAGGTATCTCTCGGATCTAGCTGGCTTGTAAGCTTGCTAAGTCTTCTATTTCTTGATGGTCTTTTGTTTAGTTGTTCTATCTATCACTAAAAGTGAGGTATTAGAGTCTCCAACTATTAATGTGGTTTGTCTGTTTTTATTTCTCTCTTCAACTCTGTCAAGATTTACTTCATGTATTTTGAAGGTTCTGTTAAGTGCATATAGGGGTTTAATTGTTATAGCTTCCTGTTGGATAGAGTCCTTTCCCATTGTAATATGTTCTTTTTCTGTAGTGAAAATTCTGTCTTAATATCTATTTTTTTCTGGTATTAGTATAGCCCCTTCAGTTCTCTTTGGCTTACCAGTTAAATGGAATATGTTCTTTTTTATATGAAATGAATTTGTGTCTTTAAATCTAAAGTGTATCTCTCATATGCAGCATATAGTTAGATTATGGGTTTTTTTTTCCAGTACTAGGGATTGGACCCAGGACCTCCATACCGAGCCATATCCCCAGCCCTTTTTTATTTCATTTTTAAATTTTGAGACAGGGTCTCACTAAATCACTAAATTGCCCAGGCTGGGATTGAGTTTGTGATTCTTCTGTCTCAGCCTCCTAGAGTGCTGGGATTATAGGCATACACACCATACCTGCCTGGATTGTATTTTTTAAATCAATTCTAGGGATTGGGGATTTAGCTCAGTGGTAGAGCACTTGCCTAGCAAGCGCAAGGTCCTCAATTCAATCTCCAGCAACCCTCCCAAAAAGTGAGTTCTGCTAATACTTGCTTTTTAATTGGATAATTTAATCACTTATATCTAATGTAATGACTGATAAGATTATGTTTGTTATTTTACTATTTGTTTTACATATATTTTAGATTTTTTGTTTCTTTGTTTCTCCATTGCAGGCTTCTTTTGTGTTAAATAGGAACATATTATACTCTTTTTAAATCATTTGCCTTTCTTTTCCTATCTATTTTCAGTAATTTTTAGTGGTTGCTCTGAGAGTTTTCAATAACACCCTAATTTATAACAATCTTGTTCAGACAAATGTTAATTTAATTCAATAGTCTCCAAAAACATTGGTCCTATATGTCATCATTCCTTCTCCTTTATTTTGTTATTATCACAAATTACATAATTGTCCATTATATTTTTGTTGCATATTTATATCTTTATATACAACTTTATACGTAGCAATTTAAATTTACATAACAACATACATAATAACTTTACATACATACAACTTTACATAACATACATAACAAATTTATATATATTGCATTATGAGTTGTCTTTTGAATAATATAAGGGAATGGAGTTATGACAAAGAATATATTTTTACTAACTTTTATATTTACCTTTGTCAGTGTGCTTTATTTCTTTAGGTGAATTCTAGATATTTTCCATCCAGGACTCCTTCAGCAACTTTTTTAGAGCAGGTCTGTTTGAAGCAAACTCTCAGTTTGTGTTTATTGGGAATGTCTTAATTATTCCTACATTTTTTTAAATGATAGTTTAGCCAGAAATAAGAGTCTTGCTTTAGATTGTCTTGTCAATGAAAATCTTTATTTTTGAGGCTAAATTTGATAACCTCCACTAAATGTTTTTGCCCTCTTTGTCAAAGAGCAACTAGTTGAACATCCCTGAGGTTGTTTCTGCATCCTCTATTCTGTTCCATTGATCCACAAGTCTGTTTTTGTGCCTGTACCATGCTGTTTTTTCATCACTGTAACTTTGTACTATAGCTTCGAATCCAAGATTGGGATGTTTCCTGTTTTGCTTGTTACCTAGAATTATTTTTGCTATTCTGGGTCTCTTGTGGTTCCTTGTGAATTTTAAGATTGTTTTCTCTAGTTTTGTGAGGAATACTGTTGGTCTTCTGATTGTAATTGCATTAAATTTCTATACCAGTTTTAGAAAATGTGGCATTTATACACAATGAAGCACTACTCGGCCACAAAGAAGGATAAACGAGTCATTTGTAGGAAAATGGATGCACCTTGAGACAATAATGTTAAGTCAAATAAATCAGATACACAAGCTTAAATATCAGATGGTTTCTCTTTTATGAGAAACTCAAAATATAAATAAAGAGCAAAATAGAAATTAGATGATAGGAAGTAGGGAGATAGACCTTTTTCAAGTGGGGAGGGGATCAAGAGGAAAGGGGAGGGAAGGAACAGAATGAAAAAAGAATTAAGATGTGTTATGTACATGTACCAACTCCCCACAAGGAACATTAATTATAATGTATGGCAAAATACTCTAATAAAAAATAAAAATTGGAAAAAAGTGAACCTGAAACATGCCAGTTTTATTCTTGATTTGAGTTTTAAGCTACTTCTAAGTCTTACACATTGTTCCTAAAGCAAATGATGAAAACTTTTATTAAAAATTTACCTGCAAAGGGTTGATAAAGAAACTGATTCAAAAGCAATTGAAATTTGAGCCATTTTCATACAAAGTATCTATGAACTTTGCACAGAATGTTTATATAACCACATAATCATGAACAGATCTGAAGTGGGATGTGGGTTTGATTTCAAACTCTTTTATAAATTTTTTGTCGGAATATGCATGTGTGTGTTTGTGAAAAAAATAGCTTGCCTTATTTGGTATTTGATCATGCTTTGTATTTTTAATTAACAGTGAGGGAGAACTGGCCTAGGATTGATCAGATTAGTGGCATGTGGGTGGGATTCTGGCAGCATCCAATATTCACATGAAAAATAAATGCAAACCCTGGAGAGGAATATGCCTTCTTTCATTTAGAACTTGGACACATGTCATAGCTGGAGCCTGTGAGAGACACAGTGTACAGGATGCGCTGCATTTGTATCCTCTGTACTTTCAGCACCTCCACAACATGATTCTTTGTACAAAATGGTGACATGAATTCTACTGCCAATGTCTCCATTTCAGAGGAAAATAGAAGCTCTAAAGACAATCCCTGAGTCCTTTATCCTCAGATTCGTGAGCCAGATATTGCCTTCATATTTCGCTTGTGGAATTCTAAAATTTTTAATCTAGTTTATTCCATAAATAGGTATTTGGCTTCATAGAAGAAACAGAGAAAGTGTTCTAATTATGATAATTACCAACTCCCTATGTACACGGTCTCTCTGCTTGTAAAGTGAACCATCAAGTCATCACACAGTGAGTGAACACTCATGGTCATTGTCCTCCGTGTGCTTCAAATATGACAGTCAAACATCACTGTGGTTACACACAGAGGAGATCTGCACAAAGAAAGCCCATTGCACAGTATTACATGCACACTGTGGGAGAGTAGTAGAGATGATTAGGAAGCTGTGTGTTTTGAGTATATGTGAATACGATGACATGCCCTGTCATGGATTGGTGCTGGCTTTCTCACTCAGTGTATAAGCTCTGAGGTGGTCTCATTTCTTAATGGTTCAAGGCATAAGTAAGCTCAATTCTGACTGTGCAGAGACACACAGTCATTCATTTACATAAGTATCAAACATTAATTGAGCACCCACCATGGGCCAAGAATGGTTCACGGTGAAACTACAGGGCGATGGGAAAGCACTTCACACCCTGTGAAGACTACATTCTGAAGTCCTCTTCACATTACAATAAGCAGTCTTATGCAGATGAAATTTGTAATTGAAGAAGAGTAGAACTCATCATTTATACATATTAGTTTGTTGCTCTCCTGCTATATCTCCAATGAGGCTTTAAAGAATTAGTAACAAGTAGATAAATTCAGAAATTCCTTCTGATGAGGAGGACAGTATGAGTAGATGCATAGAGGACTAAATAGAAAACAGTAAAGAAGAACCTAGACTTCTCAAAACAAAATAACTTGAAGATCTCATCTGATAAAGGGGCTGTTTTCTCTAGAAGCTTAAATGAAAAATAAAATTCAAGCATGAGATTGTCACGTTATACCTGTAGACCTCTTCTCCACAAATGTAATCTGACAATTTGATCAAATTGACATGGTATATAAAATCATTTTGAAATTTCTCTAAATGCTCCAACGAATGTATTATTTATTCTGATCACTTTCACCTACCCCATCAAAGGGAACATGAATAATGAGAGCAAGAAGAAAACTAGTGTTTCGGCCACTGTTTGGCTGTATCTCTTTGAAACTGAGATATTTTCTGAAGTTCTCTTCTTTTTCCTTTCTTTCTCTTATTTTTCCTTTTCTTTTTCTATCTATTCAACAGATTTTTAATGAGTGCTTCATTTCTGCCAGGCAGTGTTCTTTATGCTAGGGCTATGGCCATGAACAAATTTCTTGCCTTTGTGCAGCTTACATTGTAGTGGTGAGGTAGGAGAGTAGGGCATGTCAAAAGCTGGCTGGGAAAGCAAGCGTGACCTGTTAATTACAAAATCGCAAACAGATGCAACTTCTCGCGAGAATGGCCTAGACCTGATGTCAGCCTGAGGTGTGAGAGTGCAACAGCTTTTCAGGACCCAGATATAGAAATTCTCGTGGGTTTCCCTGAGATTTGAACCCTAAACTAAAGGAAGCCATGAGGAGATGGTGCTATCATATCTTTTCATCATAGCCCGTACCACGTCTCTCAGACGTGGTATGTATTTTTATTTTCTTTTTCTTTTTTTCACTTTTTCTTTGTTTTGCCTAAGCTCACTCTGCAAAGCCAGTTTTTCCCAGTCTCTATTTTGCCTTTTAAATTAACTTTGTCACCACTTTTGGCTTGTTTTGTTCAATTCTTTGTTCCAAGCGAGAACCTAGAATCTAACTCCAGAAGGAAAGGCGAGAAATCCAGAACCTGGTAACGTTAATTTGGACTGTAACTACCCAATAACAGTGGAAAGAGAAAAATAGTGTTTTAGTTGATAGACACTGTGGAGACAAATTAAGTAGAGAAAGTGATTAAGAAATATGTATGCAGAGTGGGGAAAGGAGTTGTAATTTTAAAGAGGTTGCCTCATTGAGAAGGTAACAAAAACTTAAAAGAGTGTTCTATTTAGATATCTTGAAGAGTGTTGTAGGCAGAGAGAATGGCCAGTAAAACGCACTGAGTCAAGATTATGGTTGGCATATTGAAGGAACAGCAAACCAGGCACTGTAGTAAGAGCGAGAGTGAGAAAAGAAGTCAAAGAGGAGTATTGTGTGGATGTGTGTGTGAGTGTGTGCATGGGTGAGTGTGTGCGCACATGCGTGTGTGTGTATGCAGTGCCTGTGTCCAGAAAGGGATATAGAGGACATAGGGCTTTGGATACCTTTATGCTGATATAAGAAGCCATTGTTCATTTTGTTTTTACCACAGTTCTACTTGCTAATGCAATTCACAAAAAAGACAAGTTGTAAATGGTAGTAACATAAACAGAAGCATACCAAAAAGTAATATTGGGTAAATACAGAGCTCTGATTTGAACTCGGTACATTGATATCTGCAACTTGTCTTAATCTTTCCAGAGTGCCCATGAAGTTATTTCAGTCAGTTTCTAGTTGGTTTTTTTAAATTTAAATTCTTTTTATGGTGCTGGGGATTGAACCCAAGGGGTTTGCACATAGCTACATTCTCAGCCTTCTATGTATCTATCTATCTAGCTAGCTATCTACCTAACATCTGTCTGTCTATCATCTCTCATCTATCTATTTAGAGACAGGATCTTGTTAAGTCTCTAAATTTCTCAGGCTGGGTTTGAACTTTTGATCCTTCTGCCTCAGATTCCCAAACCGACTGGATTACAAGCATGCCTCACTGCACTCTGCTAGTTTCTAGTTGTTTCCCCAATGTTTCCATGGTGGGAGGGATAGCCTGGAGCTTCCTTATCTGTCATGCTGCTGGTACTATTTTGTTTGATAAATTGTTGTTTTGTTTTGTTTGTGGTACAGGGGTTAAACCGGGGAGGACCTATCACTGAGCTATACCCTCATCCCTTCTTGTTTTATTTTCAGAGTCTTGCTCAGTTGCTCAGACTGCCTCAAACTCCTAGTCCTTCTGCCTCAGCCTCCCAGTAGCTGGGTTTACAGTAGCAGGTACTGTGCCTGGCTTCTTGACGAGTGTTAGCGATATACAGGTAAGAATCAAATTAGCAGATTTGTAACTTTTTCTTTTCTTTTCTTTTTTTTTTTTTTTTTTTAGTGCTGGGGATCGAATTCGGGGCCTTGTGCTTGCTAGGCAAACGCTCTACTATTGAGCTAAATCCCCAGCCCCCCCTTTTTTTCTTCTTTTTTTAGATTTGTAACTTTTATTTTAAAATAAATATAGTTTCAAAAGAATTTACAAAAATGGTACAGACAGTTCTTTGTGCCTGTTGTTCAACTTCCCTCAATGGTAACATCCTACATAAATTATAGTCCAATTGTTAACCCCACAAAGTTGAAGTTTGTACAGTTAACTAGACTACAGTTCTTACTTAAATTTTGCCATGTTTTACATTCGCTCATTTCTGTGTGTATAAATTTGTGATGAGATCACAATCAGAGCACAGAATTCTTCTGTTACTGTGAAGAACTCCTTTGTGTTACCGTTTATAGTTGTACCCACCCCTTCTTCCTAACCCCTGGCGACCACTTAACATATCTGTTCTCCAGCTGCATAATTTTGTTTTTTCAATAATGTTACGTCAGCGTAATCGTCCTGTACGTAATATTTTGATATTTGCTTTTTCACTCAGCATAATTCCCTTGACCCATCCAAGATACATCACAGCTCAAAATTTTTTTTTCCTTTGTGTTGCTGAGTAGCAGTCCATTGTATGAACACACTACAGTTTGTTTGTGAATTTTCCTGTTAAAGGACATTCAGAAATTTCTACTTTGTTTATCCTTTAATAAATCTTTTTATTTTGCGTGCAAGTCAATTTGCAGAACTTTCAATTAAATAGTTAACCTTTGCATAAGTATTCAGCTGCCCCTGGTTATTTGGGGAGAATGTGTAGAGTGGCACACCCTTGGAGTGCAATTACTGTACCTAATCTCTTTGTTACTACATACTGTTCTCCATATGTAGTACATTCACAATAAAGAAGTATCAAGACAGTGATTGGTAAAGGCAAAAAAAAAACACAACAGAGTTTGAGTTATTTCAATCATGCCATTTTATACCCTACTTAGAGGTTTTGTGTTTAGATTTTAAAACAGTGAAACAGGGCTGGGAGTGCGGCTCAGTGGTAGAATATTTGCCTAATATACCTGAGGCCCTGGGTTCAATCCCAGATCTGCAAGAAAGAAAAAGGAAAAAGAAAAAGAAAAAGAAGGGCTGGGATTTAGCCCAGTGGTTAGAGTACTTGCCTAGCAAGCACAAGGCCCTGAGTTCGATCCCTAGCACTGAAAAAAAAAAAGGAAAAAACAAAAAAAGAAAAGAAACATTGCAAACTGCAGAAGTGTAATACTTAAGTTAAAACACGAAATATTCTCCTGAATTTAAATAATATTTTAAGTGAATTGCTATTGTCATTATTACTACCATTCGTATTTAGGCACTGGGAATTGAACCCGGGGCCTTCACACTAAACCACATCCCCATCCCTTTTTACATTTTTTTTTAATAGAATCTCCATAAATCACTAAGTTGCCCAGGCTGGGATTGAACTTGCGATCCTTCTGTCTCAGCCTCCCAGATTGTTGGCATTACAGGTATGTGCCACTATGCCCGGTGAATTCTACTCTTTTGAATGGTTGTTTTAAAACAAATTGGTGAATCAGTGTATTACTGATTATTACTATATCACTGTTACTAAAATTAATTTTGTCACGTAGAGGAGTGAGATGTCAAAAAATATCCACTCTGGGTGCCAAATGTGGGGACATGTCAGTGATGCTAACATTTGAGCAAAAATACAATTCAACAGTTAGAGAATGACATTCTCATGCAATACACAAACTCATTTCTCTTCCTCTTGAATGTTCAAATGGTGTCCTCCCTGCATCAGGGTTATGACTGAGATCCCCAAACTGTATCAAATTCTAAACAGGATGCCAGAAAACCATGGAGGATTTGAAGAAGAGGTAGCAAGAGCTGGTTTGCTCTACTCAGCTCATTACACGCACAGGGGACACAAGATCAATATGCAGAAATGGTTGAATTGGTATGAAATACTTCCTTGGAGAGAGAGTCACTGAAGCACTGTAATGTTTCTCCTCTTTTTCTTGTTTCTTTAAGTAAACTTAGTTGGTTTTGAGAAACTACCTGAACAGCAGTGCCCTCTGGAATTTGGAGGTGCAGGGATCGGCTGAAATTGGATTTACAGGCTTCCCTGAGGGTGAAGCAAGAAGAGAGGCTGGAAATCAGCTGTGTTCCCACTGGATGGGGAGGGGTGCAGTGTAAGAGCTCTTGAAATTTGAGGCAGGCCTCAATCATACCAGACTCAAAGCCCTCTTCTTTTAATCAATATTTTATAACATTCCTTTTTAATATCCTGAAATGGGATTTAGAAAAAATACAAGTCACCTAGGTACAAAATTTCAGAAATAAAAAAATGTAATTCTCTAACTATAAATAAAGGAGAAATAAAAACAATTTCTGATAAAATAACCATTTCGGTGTGTAAGTGCTTTGGCATGACCACACTAGATGACGTGGTGAATCAAATGTTTGCAAGTAATTACTACAGTGAGTAAGTCTGTATCGAAGAGACAGTAGTTGATCGAGTAGTCAACTTCTTTTCTATTTAGCCATTTGAAAGAAGGACTAAGTGCCTTTATATACAAAGTACCTCCCTCTATATACACACGGAACTTCCATGACTACAACAGCTACTAAGGAAAAGTCTGACACAAGCGTGTCATATTAGTTATTTATGTACTACAAACAGTGTGTCAGAGAAATGATTTTCTGAAATAGTGCACAACCCTTGGTAAATTTCTGAACAAAGCAGTGTATAATTATCCTTTGATCTAGCTAGTGTTTGCAATTTTAGAAAGAGTATGTAGTGAACCAAGGTAAAAATTAGTTTGTATTTGTATGTTTTTCACGTATGCATGAATATTCACGAGGATATCTGAAGGCCTCGCAGTACCCGGAACAAGTGTTCGCTTGCCAGCAGAAAACCTGGGCTCTTTGATCTTATTTAGCCAATGCTGTTGAATCGCACCCCCAATCACTGCAGCAACCAAAAGTGTCCCCAGAATTTCCAGATGACCCCCAGTGCATGAGAACCAAAACTTTAGCTTTTCCTTGACCTTTTCATATCTTAAAGCCATCAAACAAGTTTGAGATCAGTCCAGGATTTCATTCAAATATGAAAAGAAATAGTTCAACAAAAGAGACCGAGAGTGGGGGCGGGGAGGGAAAGAGGATGTAACAGCATTTAATGAATGTAAACATTATGTACTGCAAACTTGAACTAATAATACTAATGATAACAATAATAATGAGAATTGGGAAAGGGGATCTAGAGACAGGGAGGGAGGAAGGTGGGAAGGGAGAAGAAGAGAAATAAAAAGAATCAAGATATGTCAAGTATATGTACTTACTCCCTAAGATGAATGTAAACTTCCATGTACTAATAAAATAAATTAAGAGAGAATAAAGTTGCTTTCTGCTTGCATTCTCTAAATTTAGCTGGTTCAGTGAATCACTGTTGTATTAGTAGTGATGCTAGCAACCCTAGAACAATGGTCAGTAAACAATACGTACAAGTCTCTAAGAGAGAAACAAACTTGGTATTTTTAAAGAATAGTAAGATGACAGGAATGTTATGACAGGAGTATAAAAAACAAGGGAAAGAGTGAAAGGATTTAAGATCATAGAGCAACTAGAAACTGGTTGTAAGGCTTACTGGCCTTGGAAGAGTTTCAGTTTGATTTGAAATTCGATGAGAGGCAGGGATATAACATGAACTGAATTGTGGGGTTTTAAAATTTTCTATTTTTTTTTCTTTTTTGAGACAAGGGCTGTCTATGCTGCCCAGGCTGGACTTGAACTCCTGGGCTCAACTGATCCTCCCGCCTCAGCCTTCTGACTAGATCAGACTATAGGCACAGGTCACCATCCCAGACTGCTGATCTATGTTTATAAAGAGCATAAAAATTATACTGATCCAGTAAGTATAGGTTGTCAGGAAATAATAAGGGCCTCAGGGATAATAGTTAAAGAGGCTATTTTACTCCTTCAGATTAGGCTGAAACTGTGCTCGCTTTGGCAGCACATATACTAAAACAGATAAGGCTGAAACTAGAGTGGCAGCAGTAAAAAACTAAAACGGGCTGAGGTGATTGTACCTGCAGATGAATGGGTGCGAATTGGAGAAGGGAAGCTATAATAACCTTGACTCACTGGGAAGACGATGACGCCTTTACCTGGGATGAGGGAACACTCTAGAATAGAATTTGATAGGCCACTTAAAAGACAACTATTTTTTCCTTTTATCAAATTATGTCTTGTTAGGGTTAAGACAAATGAGTTAAGTACATAGTTGAGGATTCCCAATTAGAAAATAGTCATCTTAGTCACCATCACCATCATTGATCGGTATAGTGATGCCTAGATTGGCCCAAATCTAGCTTTCGGCAATTTCCATCTGAAGTTCACATCTAAATTTTGCCTCTCTCTTGTTCTTAAACCAGAATTTCAATTTAAGTTCTTTATCTATAAAACTTTCATAAAGATAACTAATCACACAAGAGATTATGAGAATTAATTATTGAATGACTGTACAATCCCTAGCAAATATTAAAACTGATATTTTAAGGACTGCTATTAAAATGGAAAAGCATTTCTTGCTAGCTGTGGGTTCATCATGAGAAAACCAACAATAATGTGCTCGTTCTCCCGAAATCTGGGGAGTGATTGTGGAACTCTTGGCCAGACACATGTTGGTGGGCTTAAGGATGAGCTGGAGTGGCATGGTGCCTCTCCTAAATAAGCCCACTAGTAGCTGCCCGTGCATAGAAATAAAAACTGAAAGCAACCTGAATTAGCACTGAATTTAGCCAGAGTTGAGGTGAATTGAAAGGGTCAAAATAATGTGCTTGTTCAAATTGTTTCAAGTCCTTCAAGGTACCACTCTTTCTGGCAGAGATCAGGTATGACCACTTAAAAGGGACTCTCATGAGCCTCCTACTTTCCTGAACATGCCAGTGGGGATAGCCCGCTTCCAGGCACTGCTGGGGTGACCGTGCACCATTAGCCCAGGTTCTGTGGGGCAAATGTAAGGAAATGAAAGGTCCAAATCACAAGATAGGGTCACAGTCTGATGGCCAAGGGCAAGGCGCAGAGTGAGAGCAGTTTGGGGTTCAATGCTGGAGAAAGGGATAACAATGGGCAGGAGATGCAAGCGGATGAGGCTACCAGAAATCAGTTAAACTATTTTTCTTAGAGCTGGCAGTGGAGAGGTTAATTTGGGGAAAACAGAATTTTTGTCATGAGACCCGGTAAGGTACCAGAGCAATGGAAAAGTTTTCTTCCTTTCTCCTTCTTATCCCTTCATTGATCACCCCTTCTGGCCCCCTGCCCGGTTCCTTCAGTGGTGGAGCTAGAGTAACCAAAAATAACCAAGGCAAATAATCTACTGGTGGTGTCCACTTACTGAAATCTTTCCTAGTGGGCCATCTGGCTTTCATACCTCATTTTGTCAGAGAGGGAATGGAGCCTCAAGAAATCCTTTGATAAACTGACTTTCTTTTGTCTAACTGCAAACAACAAGAAAAAACAGAGACTTCAGGGGGAGTCGCAATCTATTATTAACCTCTTTTGCAGGACAGCTTGGGCTGAGAAAATAAGCAGCATCTGTTCTGAGCTGTTACTCATAAGTATTAGGTTGGGTTGAGGAAGTGGCCATGTGGAAAGGGGGAGTAGATTAACTGAGTAAGTTTTCCATTAATATTTTTGAATTGTTTCTTTAGTTCTATGAGGAATTAATAACCTGCTGGACTTGTGCAAATTGTTGAGAGCCACGGCACGACTAATCATTAAAAATAAAGTGTTTGCCTCTGGTTAAAGTTCACAATGGGCTTGTACATTCTCACACAATATTGGACTACAGAGGGCCCCTTCAGTTTTGAAAGCCAAGTGAGTTTTTTGGTGTAGCCATGGGAGCACGCATGCGTTTGTTTCATCAGGTCTACGGCTGTCAGTGTTGCTTGTGTTCAGGGCTCAGTCATCTACACAGAATTGGACAGGAGCAGGTGCCCAAGAAGAGTTGGTGGGGACGCTTTCATTCTTTCCCTGTCGTGTTTCACTGCTTACAGTCTCCTGCACCCACACGCACTCCCTCATGCACACTCGATCTTTGGCCTCAAGCCCCACTACATGTTCCTCCCTCCTCATTCTTACAGCTATTGGCAGGCCCATGCATGGATTCCCCAGGTCCCCTTAGTGCATCTCAGTACCATCCTGGTTGATCTTGCTTCCTCTGATTTCTCCTCAGAAAAACCCTGTCGGTACTCACTGTGTGCTTACTGCATGCTCCCCCCAGGTCAGGGACAAGGCCAAGCACTTCACCTGTATTATCTTATTAAATTTGAAATAACCTTGTGAAGATCCCTAATTTACAGACAGGAAAACTGAAGCTCAGACAACTTATTTAATATGCCCTAGGGGACAGAGCTATGTGCTTTAGATAGAATCAGGGTTTGTACTCAAAGACTGCCTAATTCCCAATCCTGAGATTAAAGCTATCATAAATTCTCTAGTTCCTCTCTCACACTGACGAGAGGGTTATCATTATAAAACACATTCAGCAGCACATTGTTCATTCCTTTAAAGCCTTTGATCATTCACCCCAGTACTACGCCTTTAAACCAAATTAAGCCATTTGCCACAGATACTCAGATTCTGTTTACATGATATGGGTATATGTCTTAGTTAATTTTCTCATTGTTGGGACAAAATACTCTATACCCATAAGTTAAAGAAGGAAAGGTTTATTTTGGCTCACGTATGTAGAGGTTTCAGTCCGTACTTGGCTGACTCCAAGGCACGGTGGCCTGGCAGAGCGGCATCACAGAGAAGAAACAGTCCACGGCATGGCAGCCAGAAGTTAGTAGTAGTAGCAGCAGCAGCAGCAGCAGAGAGTCTGCTTTCTTTCTGTCATTTATATTCTATCTAGGGTACAAACCTATCGATTGTAGCCTAGATAGAATCCTCTGACTCACACCCAAGGTGGGGCTTCCATTATCCACACCCAGAAATATTTTCAACCCATTTAGTTATCACACACTCTCTTTTGGTGGGGGGTGCTGGGGATCAAACTCAGGGCCTTGTACTTGCAAGGCAAGTGCTTTACTACTGAGCTAAATCCCCAACCCCTCCCACACTCTTATACCAGTTATCACACACCCTAATCCAGCATCACACACACGCTATGAGGGCCTGAGTCTTTGGGGGAAAATCTAGATACAAGCCCTAACAGTAGGATATCACAACCTCGACTAGCTCTAGTTTCTTATTCCATTTCAGTTCTGCCTAGGTCCCAATGTGTGGGAATTTTTGCCCACTTACTCTCACTCTTATCTGTTCGGACTTGATGATTGTGTTAGTCAGCTTTCCATTGCTGTGAAAAAACCTGAGATAATCAACTTTTAAAAGGAGGCAAAATTTAATTTGGCTCACAGTTTCAGAGGTTTTAGTTCATGGTTGCTTGGTTCTGTTGTTTTGGGACCTGGAGTGAGGCAGAACATCATAGTGGGGGACATGGAGCAGAACAGAGCAAAGCTTACAGCAGTCAGGAAGCAGACAGAGGAAGGGGTGCCACTCAGGGTTCCAAAATCCCCTTCAGGGGCTCAGTCCCAATGACCTAACTTCCTTCTACTAAGCCCCACTTCCCCAAAGTTCCACCCTCTCTCATTAGTGCCACAGGCTGGTGACCAAGCCTTCAGCTAATGGGCTTTGGGAGACATTTAAGATCCGAATCATAATAATGATTAAGCTCAACTTTCCCAGGTTGCACTCTTGACTTCCTCTAAATATTCATGTGTTGGTCCTTGTTGTTCTTAATTTCTTCAACCAAATAGTCCCTCGTCCCTCCTTGGGCTTCTGGGACCCCACCCTGGCCCTGTGTGAATGTTTTAAATATGTCTACATTCCAAAATTCAGGTCCTTAGATTGACAGTCTTGGCACTCTGACTCCAAATAAATTTTCTAGGCTTACTTTCTGTCTTTCTAAGGGTTCATAAGCCTTTTAAAATGATTTAAAAGTCAATTCTGGATAATTCTTTGGCCATCATATGTTTATTAAACATTCTTCCTGTACTATTTCTCTTTTCTCCAAGACTCAAAAGTAAATGTAAAGATTTTTGACAATCAGTAGAGTTCATTTATCACATCAAGTTTTTTCTCCTAAGGTATAGCTTATTTTTTTCAGGTATTTGTACAGTTGAGCTAGTTAGGGCACAAGACAAAGAAAAGACTGGCAAAGGAAAGACCTATATATATGGTGCAGCTCACCCTAAAACCCTTACTTTCTTTTTTGGTTGAAGGAAAAAAACCCTCTATTACCAAGATCTTGCTTATAAATAAAAGCGGGATGGGAAACACTTCCATATTTTTAACCTCGTATTCATGTACACCTTTAAATTTTGTATGCATAGTTTATTGTTCTGATACTACCCATCCACTGGCAGAATGCCTAAAAGTCAAAGACAAGTATCAGGAAGGAAAAGGTCCCAGCAAACCTCCAGATAGCTTCGGAGGGCGGGCAGCAGCTCTCTTCAATAGAAGCAGATAGTGTGCAGGAAGTCCTTGCCAATCTTCTCCTCGAACTCCTGCAGCAGCTCCTCGATCTCATCGTCCATGTCCTCGGTGAGCTGGATGCACTGGCAGATGTTACAGATGAGGAATGCCCCGAGGGTGGCCTCTTCGAAGTCATCCTGGATGTCCACATTGATCACATGCACCGGCTTGCAGGTCTCCTGTTCTCTGGAATTCAGATCTTCCACTACCTGGTCATAGACTCGCTCTTCACAAGTGACAATCAGATCAAACACATCTTTGCAGTTCTGGAACCTTTCTGGACGAGGCTTGATTCTCTTATTTCTGTCCAACATATGTAAAACGCCATTGTGCTTATAAAATGACTTATCTTTCCTCGTAAGATCCTTGTACATCTGCTCATACGTGGTTTGGAAATCATAAATGTTTGGCTTGTCAATGGCTCGTCCTGGAATCTTCACGTGGGTTCCCGTTCCAAAGGACCGGACGTCGAATCCTCGTTTGCTCAGGATGTGGTGTGCCTCCATGCTCCGGTTCTGATTGCTGGAGCACACCACCGCCAGTTTTAGCGGCGACCCAGGCATGTTGCTACGCGTCTTGTAACACTTCAGGCACTGGAGTTTCCACTCAGTTGCTGTGCTTCAGCGAGAGAAAAATGGGGACTGCGGCGCTGGGAAGTCAGATGCTGGGAAGTGGCAACCGGCATGGCACTGTGCGGTGGATAAATTCACCCCATGACGTAGAGTTACGTCAGAAAGAGGCCCCGCCCCTTTCTGGGTCAGTCCGGGAGGAGGGCAGCCAGGCAGCTCAGCTGCTCTTGCCGGGAGCAGGGAGCCCATGGTGCAGGTTCCACTCCCACGTGGTCAGGTCGGCCGAGTGCTCTGCGCGGGTGTCCCACAACTGTAAGCAAGGCCTTATCATTGAATCTGCACTTACTCTCCTTTCTATATTGTCTATCCTTTCTTTCCATCTTTCAGTCTGGGTATTTTCTGACTTGTTTTCTAGTTCACGTGTGTCCAATCTACTGTTAAACCTACATTCTAAATTCTTAAATTTAATTTTATTTCTCAACTCTAGACTTTTCATTCTTAATCATGTCTTTTATTTTGTTTGTAGCAAACACGGTTATGTTAAAGTTATCTGCTAACTCGAATATCTGAAGTCTCTGTGGAATATTGCTGTATTTCTATAGTTTATTATTTGTTCTGCCTTTAAATCCTATCGTTCCTTCCTCCCTCTTCCCCTAACTCCTTCCCCCTCCCTTCCTTTACCCTCCCCCCTTCCCCTCCCCCCTCCTCTTCTGGGGACTGAGCAAAGGGCCATGGCCCTGAGCTACATCCCCAACCCTTTTTGTTTTTTGAGACAGGGTCTTGCTAAGTTGTTGGAATGTGAGATTCTCCTGCCTCAGTCTACCAGTGTGCTGAGATTACAAGCATGTGCCACCATGCCTAGCTGTGTCTTATCTTCTTTGATGTTTGCTTATTTTTATTTTATTTTATTTTTTTTAGACAAGGTCTTGCTACGCAGTTCAAGCTGGCCTTGAATTTACTATGTAGCCCCAGGCTGGCCTTGAACTTGTGGTGATCTTCCTGTGTCAGCCTCCCCAGTGCTGGGATTACAGGTGTATGCTGCCATTACTGACCCATTGCCTGGTTCTTACTATGTGCTGGACATTGTATTTGCAAAGCTGTTCAAAGAAGTATTTTGAGGTGCAAATTAATGTTCTCGTCCTCCAGATAGAATTTGCGTTTGATAGAATTTGTGTTTGAGCCCATCAAGGGCTTGTTGGCACTAGTAGTCAAGGATCACTTTAGTTCAAATCCAGTGACTGAGATGATGGTTCAGGGTTGAGCTAGGGTGTCAACAACGGATATCTTCACATCCGGTCTTCTACTAGAGTAGTACATGTATAAAGAGTCCAATTCCTGAGACTCTCTAGCCCATCCTTCTTCTGTCCCACCTGTGTCAATCCCCAAACTTCAATGCCTGTTACCCTAGTAACGTGAACCTGTTAAAAATGTCTTTCAACATCTCAACTACTTCATCTCCTCTATGAAGTATGAAAGCACTCTCAGAGTGATTGTCTTACTTAATGGGAACGTCTGCCCTCACCCCACACTGGCTCTATAATTTTCACTCCTTTTTTTTGTTTCATGATGCCTGTATGGGGAAAGTTTTTTATTTTGTCCAGCTTGACAGCTGTCATCAATAGAAAGTCTGGGTTGATTTCTCTAGTCTGTGGTTACATGCATAGACAGTGATACCATGTTCTCTGAGCTTCTGGACTACATTCTTAGTTTCACAGGTGCCACTCACCCTCTAAAAATCCACACTGCAAACTAGAAACTCCTGGCAATTCTGACATTGAAAGAATACAATTAACGCAAGCTGGAATACTGCATGGTATCCCTCATTTAGCGAGGGAAAATACAAACAAAAGAAAAGGGTAAACAACGGATACAAAAAGACAAAGTGTTAGACATAAGCTAATCGATAAAGGGTTTAAGGGAACAAGAAGAGGGCAAAGGGGAAGGGGAATGGGAATCCAGAGGAATAATGATATCTTAAAAACAAGAACCTAATCACCCAAATTTAAATCAATGACACATACACTGGGTACTATAGTAACTTTATATAGTTGTGACTTACTACTGTACGTAGGTGGTTGTTTACACTGCTCACTGTCATAAGCAAAAGGTACAATTTATTGTGGTCTGTTGGCCTGTAAGTTTGTGTAATTTTGGATAAATTTTAATAAAAATCTATTAAAAATTTTTAAAAAAGAATACAATTAAGCCCATATTGAAATAATATATAAAAATCTCTTTGTATAAAAGCATACTAGTTACAGTGCACTGTCAATTCCACTAATCCTCATCTTGGTTATAGTGCAGCCTTCGTGTTCCCTAATTGCATCAACCCTTAGCTCACAGTTTTGGTTAGTGAAATAGCATTTTGCAATGTTAGTTACTTGGTGACTAGCTGCCTATGATATTTAAATCCCAGGGTCCAGTTTACAAAATATAAACACATTTGTGGACTGGATGTAGAGCAAATTGAGATTTTTGTCAGTGGTCACAAATCCAAAATGCACTGTAGGTCATTCTGCTGCAAGGAATTCCTGGGCTACGATATTGGTGAGATGTGGAAGATGTACAATTAATCTTCATTAGAAATACATTTAAACCTGAGTTAGAGTAACAGTTGGAGGTCTGGAATGGGAAACGAGGCCATCAGTGGAAAGTACTAAATTTGAAAGTCAGTATCCTAAATGGCTTTGCCTCTAGGTAGATACTAGTTGTTTAGTATAAATAATTTGCAAGCACTTAAAAGCACATTTAGTTTAAAATCTAAAAATATTTCTGAAAGTGCATTTGGATTATTTTATTTTGCTACCATTTAATTTCCTCGTAAATATTTATGATCAGTTTTATATGACAATACATGAGAGTATTTTATTTTAAAGAAAAACTGTCTTACATTACAAGTTAGTTTCTCTCTCCCCTTGGAATTTAATCAAAACTGACTTCTACACTAAACAATTTTCTTATTTTAAAAACCAATAATTTTTTCATAAAGAGAAAAGCAAAATTCCCCACTTCTCTGAATATTTAGTTGGCACTAGCTCATCAAAAATCAGTTATAGGGGCTGGGGATTTAGCTCAGTGGTTATAGTGCTTGCCTAGCAAGCACAAGGTCTTGAGTTCAATCCCCAGCACCAAAAGAAAAAAAAAATCAGTTATAGGCTGAGTGCAGTGGCACATGCTTATAATCCCAGCTGTTTGGAAGGCTGAGGTCAGAGGATCACAATGTCAAGGCCAGTCTGGGTAACTTAGCAAGACCCCATCCCAAAGTAAAATTTAACAAAAGATCTGGAGATGTGTAGCTCAGTGCTCCCTGGGTTCAATTCTCGTACCACATGCGCGCATGCGCGCGCGCGCACACACACACAAGAAATTAAGGGTTTTCCTAACAGCTCCTACTCTTATCCTAGAAAAAATCTTCCCACAGACAAATATTTACCTCTTCAAATACGAGACCTCCAACCTCAACTGGCTCATCAACTCTTTCGCCTCCCATTCCAATAGCAGCAGTTTCAAACTTCCATCATTTATATTAAACGAAGCTGCAACCTGCAACCTTCACTCTCAGCAGATAGTTTCCCTCCTACTTCACAGACATCCTGAGTAATAAAGCAATTTTTACCCCAACATTTTGTCAGTATTTTTCAAATACTTTATTATAGAAAATTTAAAACATACAAAACTGGAGGATGAGATAACGAACCCACATGTGCATATGATCCAGCTTCAGCTCACAGCCAGTGATGTTTCATTGACCACATCTAAAAACAGCACTTTTAATCATTCTTTCTTGCTTTCTTCACATCACCCTAAAAGAAATTTTCTTTCTACCCAGGGTTATTCTCTGCATCAAGATCTGGATTGCATTCTTTCCAGCCTCTTCAAATCTTTGCTGTAATTAAAACCCTTCCTTATTTATATAAACTGATTTCGGTCAGTATTTAAACATTCCTAGGTAATTTATTTCCGTATTAGGAAACACACACACATCCCTTTAGCTAATATCCTCTCTTTCACCTTCCATTTTTAGCCAAGACTCTAGAAAGGGTATTCCACATTTGCTGTTTCTCTTATTTCCTCCTACACTTTAATCCAAGCAAAAGGATTTCCAACCACATGGTTCTTCTAAAACTGATCTCGTTGAGTTCGGTGATGCTGTTTGTAACTCTCATCTATTCTGTGTAATTTGTGAAGCGTTCGATGTTGTTGATCCCTTTCTGTTAATCAACAAAACTTCTTCAAATGCTTGCTTCCCCTTGTTTCATAAGAATACTGTACTTTCTTTTGTATTTCCTCCTACCGCTCTGGACTCTCTCAAATTTCCTTCTCTTTCAATTTTTTTTGCCTTTTTTCATGTGGTCATTCCCTGGGATTTTTTTCTTCCTCCTTTGCTCTTTTTTCTTTATTAGTGTATGTCTACAATACATGGTGTTACATTTGTATTGAAGAATTGGTACATGTAAACAACATATCTTGATGATTTTTGATGCCTTTACCCGCTACCTCCTCCTTCCGGTCCTCCAATCCCTTTCCCCAGCTCCAAAAAGTCTCTTATTATTTATACTCTCTTGGACCAATCTAACAACTGCCTATGTCATCACCATCTGTATGGTTTTTCTCAAACATTTTGAATCTAATGGGACAATGACACACTAGGACCAACAGTTTTTAATTAAGAGGTTAATTTCTATTTGTATTTCATTTTACAAATGCGAAACTAAAGCATAATTCTTACAAAATAGTGATGATAGTTTCATAGTGGAGAAAGTGATGAAAATCCTTTGCAATCTTTTTTCATTGTATGTCTAGCTCAGTGTTGGACAGTTTGCATTTTAGATAAAGTTCCTTTATATCTGTCTCTTCTTGCTCCTCTTTATTTATACTAATTTGGAAGGTCCTTACAATTTTCAGTTGTAGGAAGTATTTGCTGCACTTATCAGATAAATTTTGGATATTGGATTAAGCATAGAACCAGAAATTATTGAGAGAATTCTAACTAAAAATTCATGTTTTGTCATAGGCTAAGCTGAGTAGCACATTGTAGGTAAAATAGAGAGATGAATTCTTTTATCTTGTAAAATGGCAGCAAGTGTATTACTGATCTGTTCTTTGGTTGTATTCCTTTGTGAAAGTATTTCTTCATATTCTGATGTAGTACTTGGAGGTGATTGTAAAATATGTTACAAGATATATCAATGACTTTATTTTCAGTACTGGGAATTGAGCTCACGGCCTTTGCATTGATGTACATCCCCAGCCCCTTTATCTACCTTTCGTTTTGAGACAGAGTCTTGCTAAATTACACACTCTAGGCTCAAACTTGTGATCCCTCTGCCTCAGCCTCTCAGAGTGCTGGGATTACAGATGTGTGCTGCCATGCCTGGCATCTCTGTTGCAATTTTAAAGCATGGCCCTAGGGTTCTCTGGTACTTCTACAGTAGAAAGGCAAAATCTATATCCCTTCCCCTTGAATCTCTTGCCACTTGGCTTGTTGAATTTCACAGAAGTGATGTGCTAGTTCCTGAGACCAGGGCTTAAGAAATTGGCAGTTAACCAAGCCACCTCATGGACAGGACAGTATGGAGATGAATCGATAGCCAATACGAACTTGCCAGCCGTGTGAGTAAGCCTTCTTGGAAGCAGATTCACCAGCCCAGGTCAGGTCATCTGAGTTGGTACCACATAGAGCAAAGACAAACTCCCAGTGCATGCAGCCCAAATTTCAGATTCATACAATCAATGATTGCTGCCCTTTAAGCCATTAAGTCTCGTAGCAGTTTGGTATGAAGCAAGAGGGAACCATCCTCTTTCTTTGAAACTTCCTCCCTTCCTCTTTCTCCTCCCATTGATTTGACTTGCTTGTCTCCAAATCTCTCTTACAATCAACACATACTTTGTACTTCTCAGAAAAGGATATGCTCAATATTATTATTCTTTCTAGAACATGATAGCTGATGGGAACTCTATTTTGTTGATTTCTGTTAATTTTAAACTCCTTCCTGTTATTTTTAATAAAAGGTATTTGGATCACTCCCCAGACCTGTTGAATCAGTTGTTCTAGACTGGGACTAGGAAATTACACTTCCAGTAAGCTTCACAAATAAGTTTTACACATGCCAAACTTTGAAAACCTTTCTATAGTACTTACTTAAAATTTATTTGAAATAAGGATTATTGTGAGATTTAAATTAAAAGAGACTGTAAATACTATAAAGCATTTAGCCTGGGACCTGGCTTATTATAAGGGGTCAATAACTGTTAACTATTACTATCATCTCCAACATCATTATTGCTATTTTCAAAGATTATCTTTAGGATTAGGAGATATCACACTCATGTATTTTGTGCCTGTTTGCTTAGTAAACAAATTAGGCAATTGTTGCCTATAGTTCAGAATGCTCTTGACTCCAGGCATCAGGTGGAGGGCTATAGTTAGATCCAGGAGAGCAAGACATAAAGGCTTATCTGATCCATGCTGTGGCAAATGGAGCAAATCATTGAAACTGGACCTCTTCAGAAAACATGTGACAAGGGATCTTTATATATTTGGTAGAACAGGTCTGCAAGGAAATCCTAGCAAACCCTGCCATGGTTTCCTCTGGGACTATGAGAGACCTGGCATTCCACTTCAATATAAAAGCAAACATACTGGTTTATAGGCTGAAAACCCAAGAAGAGATTTGAACGGGCTGGTTGAAAATCAGCAGTAGTTTTTAAGAAAATTCAACACACTCCACAATATATTTTTCTTTGGATGTGGCTTTTGTGGGAATCTGGGTGGAAAACATTCATACTAGTTTATTAAATCTCAATTAGACCAAGTGCTTAGAGTGTGATATGCTTTGACATTCAAAGCTATTAATTGATTAAGGACTAGCAACAGCACATTTTCTTTCAACCCTGGTTAACAAATAACAACTCTTGGGGTTGGGGATTTAGCTCAAGTGATAGCATGTTCGCAAGGCCCTGAATTCGATCCCCAGTACAAAAAACAAAAAACAAAAGACAAAACCCTCTGTACAGTGTTTTTTCTAGTAAGGAAAATGAAATAAATACTCTGAGTTGGTGTGAACTACTTAACGTCTCTGTGCCTCAGTTATTGTTGAAGATTACTTAATATATGAACACGTATAGAATACTTTTTGGCTCTTGGTTAGCTATTTTATTGTTCTTGTTATCTGTTATTATTACTTGTAAAGAAATTACACTAGTAGGTGTATTAGTCAGTTTTCCCATCACTGAGACACAATACTGGATGCCATAATTTAAAGGAGGAAAGATTTAATATGGTTTCTGGAGGTTCATTGCATGGCTGGCTGGCTCCCAGGCAAAAACCTCACGACAGAGGGCATGGTAGAGCTAAGCTGCTAATTCATGGCAGCTGGGAAGCAGAGCAGGGAACCAACACCAGAGAGGACTGGATGAGGTATTGGATATAGCACCCAAAGCCTCACCTCTGTGCCCCACCTGGGGACATCTGGGAGCATGCTTTTCTAATCCACTAGGCGGTTTTTAATCCAGTGACGTTGCCATTATCAGGATTAATGGTTGTAAGAAGCAACTTTTCTCTTGGTACAGACGTACAGCTAAACATGTAAGTAGAACTGTGAAAATCAGGCCGAGGACAGGACAGCCTGGGAGTTCCTTAAGGGTGAGATGAAGATCTTTCCTGTTCACCTTTGGATCGTCACAGGCACATGATTAACTAACTGCTCAATAAACTTCTGTTGAATAAGTGATGGTTTCTTAAAAATGAATACTTGCGAATTACTTTCTTCTCGTCTTTCGAACCTCTGCATAGAGTTTGAATGTGGCAAGAGCGGTGCTTAATTGATTATGGCTGATTAGATTCAGTATTATTTTAATGTGACATTTCTGCTATAGCGACATTTATTTTTATTTCTTTCCCAGCTTTATTAAGGTACAATTGAGAAATAAAAATTGCGCATATTTATGATACGCAACATCTTTTGATATATGCATACATTATGAAGTTCTTAAATCAAACTCACTAACATATCTGTGACCTCACATGCTTATCGTTTTTTGTTTCTTATTTCTTGCTAGAGGACCTTGATGGAGGAGAAGAGGAGATGTGTGGAACCAGAAACCAAGAAAGAAGGTACAGCACCTTACTGCAGATTTTGTAAAGACTTACAGACTTTTTACTTATCTTTAAAGTGTGCTTAATTTCTTTCTTCTCGGTACGTGTTTTATTTTCATGGTACTGGGGACTCAATCGGAGTGCCACCCAATGTTAGGCAAGTTCTTTACCACCGAGCTATCCTCCCGGCCCCAAAGTATATTTAAATGATCTTGACTGACCAGAGTGCAATTAGAGGGATTACATCCATAGAAGGCAGTAATGCCCTGCCGCCATCTCTTTTCTGGGGAAGAATACGGACATGTAGTGGTAGCACTCAGAGCCAGGTCAGTGCTTGGTATGATGTCATTGAACGTAATATCAAACTTAATCATGAGATTGCATCACTCCACATTGGAAGTCCATGTAACTTCATTACCTAGTCAGCCAAATATGGACATTTTCTCTAAGTTCATTTCCATCCAGAGTTAGTTTATATTAAATCAAAGATTCTATACAATTGAATAGCTATGAGTAATAAATCCCCGAAGCCTTTTGACAGGAGTAGGAGTTTCCAGCCTGTTCATCTGCCGTCGGGAGATCAGGAATATATTCATCCTGCTTCAGTTTCTGCAGTGCGTCACTGGGGAGATGCTTCTGAAGTGTTTATTTAGAAAGCCCCAGGCTGGATTCCAGCTAAATAAAAAAGTCACTGCTCTGTCCTAAGTTACAGTGGAGCTGCTTTCCTCCTCCTCTCACCTTTAGTACCACCTTGGTCCACTTTTACAGATCATTGTTGGGTGCCTTGAGATGTGGGCAGAAGAGGAGGAGATTGTTGGTAAAAATAAAGGACTCCACCAATGGTTCTTTCCAAGCAGATGGCCTGCAAAGAGGTACACGTAGACTTGCATGTCCAAAATATTGTTCTATAAATTGTCCTTTGAAGCTTAGATAACTAAATGAAAATAATGACACAAAAATTTAGATAGAAAAAATATTTTCTTGCATCTTGATTCAAGAAACTATGAGGCACGAAGTATGATTTACTCTGCTGGAGCGGGTTATTGGAATAATGAAGAAGTGTGTGCATCTGTTAGCTTTTGCTGTATAATATGTGCAAATTTTATGTCAGTTAAAATAAATTTAAATAAAGAGAAATGCAAACATAATAAAGCACATTTCCTTGACAAAAACAAAAAACAAAAAAACACCACTCTAAAACCTAGTGCCTTAAAACAACCAAATAAACCGGGAATGGTAGCGCACACCAGTAATCTCAGCACTCAGGAGGCTGAGGCAGGAGGATTGCTGTGAGTTTGAGGCCAACCTGATCTCCACAGTGACTTCAAGGCCAGTGAGCTCAACTACATAGTGAGACTCTGTCTCAAAAAAGCCAAGCAAAGTATTGAAGATTTAGCTCAGTGGTAGAGCACCAGCCTAGCATGCACAAGGCCCTGAGTTCGATACCCAGTACACCACCAAGCCAAGCAAACAACCAATCAAATACTTCACTCTTGATTCTGTGGACTGGTGTGACACTTCTGGTCTGGGAAGGCTCTGCTAAAATCTGCTGTCAGGTTGGCTGGTGGCTGAATGGCCCAGGACAGCCTCAATCACATAGGTGGTGTTAGTAAGGATTTGATTAGGGGTCATTCATTTCCACTGTTAGCCAGGCAGCAGTTACCAGTGGCCTCTTGTCATTCAAGCCTCTTCTGTCTTTTCAGGTTATCTTTCTTGATTTCAAGTGAATTTGATCTTTGACAACTTTCTTTTTCTTGATAGTCTTTTCTAGCTCGATTTCTGAGGTACCACTTTGACATCTTTCTCACAACCTGCTCATCCATGGCTAGTGAGTTGAATATTAGTGATGGCTAAGCTTTGTCTTTGGTTTTCTTTGCTGCTCATCTTGCACAGAATCTGAGTTCATTCACCCATCCCCATGGTTTCAGCGTCTCTGTATTCTGATCACTGTCTCTCAATCACAGACTTCTTTCCTGAACTTCAGACCACATCCTGGGCAGCTTTACTCTGACATCGCACAGGCTCCTTAAACGCAACGCATTCTCAGAGTTCTGTGTCCTCAGCTCAGTGAATTACTATGCACCCAAGTCATCCAAGCTAGAAAACGGAGAAGCCACTTTTTCTCCCTTACTCTCCATTCAGTAAGCCTGGCTCGTTTTTTCTCAAAACAGTTCCCTGTCATTCCCCTGCTCTACTCAAGGGGATCGATTCCTCTCAGCAAGCATCTTCTAGGATCTTGCATTAGCCAGCTTCTAGCTGGGTTTATGCATTCTTGCTTTTAGACTCAAGAATGTGGACTTTTCCTTCCCATTGCTGCTACTGAGTGCCTAGCCCACCAAATTCGAGGCCAACATTCAACACTGAGGCTTTTAATATGGCACCATTCTCTGTGGTAACCAGCCAGCCACGTGTTAGCAAGCTGACTACATTCAACCTTTTCCTATCAAGGAGAGACCGTACTTTGTTCTTACCGTTATGAGTATAGATTTCCTTTCTCATCAGCATCATCTAAGGACTTGTGGAATGCCTAATTTGCCATTACGTTAGCATACATAATAACGCTTCTGTCCAAGGGACATACTTACTTACCAGGAAAGTACAGTGATAATATTAAAATTTCCTGTTTACCATGTGCCCAGGAGCTTCTTGCCTGACAGAATGGTAGAATGGGCTAAGACTTAGTTACAGAAGTTTTGTCTCCCATCCACAGTCTTCAGCCTTGCTGGTCTAGCGGTCTGCTCCCAAGGAAGAAATGCTTCCACACAGTGGCATTATTAATTGCAGTGGAGACTGTCACCTGGCCTTTGGAGCTCCTCCAACAAGTAGAGGAGTGTGACTATGTTGGATGAGATGAGCGATCATGATTAATAATGAGAATTTGGTTCACTGCTACATAACAAAAGCAAGAGAACTATTTTTGAAACCGAGGAGATTCACGGGGGCATTTTTTTGATACTTCCATTTGTTTTAGGAAAAGTCAGTTAAAGCCTATAGCAACCCTGTAAGGACAGGACTGTAACTGGCACTGCGAAGCGGAGCTTTAAAAGTTAGATTTTTTCCTTTTAGAGTTAAGCTACTTCTCCAAGCTTCCTCCTGCGGAGCATACAACAACATCCCCTGCTCTCCTCAGCCCAGAAGAAGTGAGAGAACACGCAGATGCTGCCAGCTCCAGGAGGCTGGAGCCTAATTTCCTTTCCACTAGAAAGAGGAGGATGAACTGAGTGTGGCTGGAAGTGATAAAGCAAGTGTGGAGATCTACTGTGTCTCCCTGTGCCCCTCTCCCCTCTGTTCCTTACTAAGAAAGGCCCCTGCCCACCTGTACACAGGACATGGTGATTCAAGACAAATGGGCTCTTTCACCTCCTTGGAACTAGCTTTGAAAAAAATCGTTTCTCCTTTTTACCAACATATAAGGCCTCCTTTGATTTGGTTGTCAGCGAGTGAACGAACCTAAGCGGCCAGTAACAGGACCACCAAAGGGTCAGATGTTACAGAAATTAAAGACCAGATCATTTTACTGGCAAAAGAAGTAACTGGCTGAAAAGGAAAGATGAAATATGTGGCAGAAGAAGAAAGTGATGCATGTCAACTGTGGCTACACGACCAGTTATATAGAACAAGAATTATAGCCCCAGCATAATTTTTTGTGCATATATTAACCAACAGTCTCCTTCCTACTATTTTGTATGAGAAATGTTGGTAATAATGACTTTGTAATTTAATTTATGGTTCACCAGACCACAATTATGTTATTGCACATATCTGATACTTATAGGAGGGATTCTATAATGCCTGGAAACCACAGATTTGAGATAGAATATTGATCAGTCAGACGTTCTTCCTCTCCCCTTTGGAGAGAGCCAGTAAGCTGTATCATGGGTAAGCTGGTAAGCTGGCAGGAGCATGAATTTGTTAAATATGTCTATGAGGTGAGAATGGATGCGGGGCAGTTAAAAAGATCGACTATGTAGGTCCTGGGCCTGTTTGCCCTCACATCTCTCATATCCTTTTCCAAGTCTGCCCAGTATCTTAAGCCCATAGGAGTCATGCGGGTTACATTCCCCAGGCTCTCAAGTCATCTGGCCTCTAACTGGACTTGGCTTTGGTAGGAGATTGGAAGGTTGGAAGGAGAAAGAAGCTAGGGTGCTTGCGCCCTTTCTCTCTGATGTGGACAGATTTTCCAGTTGTGGCTACATCTGTGGTTTCTCCTCTTGCCAGACAAGCTACTAAATTTCACCTTCCTCTGGGCAAGCCTGGTTTTAGCAACATGGATAAAGCCCTTAACTTTCTAGCAAGGGGCGGCAATAGCTTCTTACTGTTACTGATCTCTGGGATCCTTCCTCGTGCTCTTTTTGACTCCCAACTCCTCTCTCACTGTGTAATCAACTCTGCATTAAATCTCCCAACCGACAGGATCGAATTCCCGTTCTTTAATATGTCCTGTGGCTGTTTCCTCCTGCCTACCTCTTATATCCACGGCCATAATATATAGCAGGCTTTCACTGCCTTTCACCTGGGCTTCTGGTTATGTTTTTCAAATTCTACTCCACTGCTCTAATTAACACTAACCCCCCCCAAAAACAAAACAAAAAAAAAACCAAAACCTTGCATTCTCTTCCCTCCCTCTCCAAGAATTGAACCCTGGGCCTTTGCACTGAGCTACATTTTATTTCCAGCTGGGGTCTCACTGAGTTGCTAAATTTCCCGGGCTGGGCTCAGACTTGTGCTTGTGATCCTTCTGCCCCAGCCTCCCAGAGTGCCGGGGCTACAGGCCTATGCCACCATGCCCAGCTTAGGCTCTATTTCTTTTGTGTTTTTCCTGTAATTCAAACAAGAGTAACTTTTAGAAATGTAGGTCTCTAAATAATCTTATTCTAAAAACTAAATCACTTAACATTATGACCTCAAAACTTGTGTCTTTCACTCAGTAGAGAAGGTGATATTTTAGAAAATGAGAAGCCAAGAGACAACCCAGACATATGGGGTGGCAGACGTGACCTTGGAAGTCCAGAATTTTCTTTTCCACATTTGCTGCTATGCAGGTAATACTAGAATCAATGTCTCCCTAACCTCTTTCTTTCTTTTTGTATATTCCTCAAAATATTGTTACAGTGATGCTGAGATTCAAATAGTTTATTTTTCTGAGAGTACCATCTTTGGATGTTCATCATGAATATTTTTGAAAACCCAAAATCATCTAAAGAAGAAATAAACATCTTCTATGATTCTATAACCCCCCCCAAATAGTTGTTAATAAAGCACTGAATAATCCTCCATTGTTTTCTATTTATTTTTAAAATAAAGTTGGGGTCCTACTGTCAATATAACTTTGTGTGTGTGTTAGGCGAGTACTGAGGATTGAGCTCAGGGGTGAACATCCCCAGGAGCTGCACCCCCAACTCTTTTTATTTTATTTTGAGAGAGAGTCTCACTAAGTTGCCCAGGCTACTCTCAAACTTGTGATCCTCCTGCCTCAGCCTCCCAAGTAGGTGGGATTACAGATGTGTGCCATCACATCTGGCTCAATATTACTTTTTAATTGAAATTGTTACTGAGACACTTGTAGACTGAAGTGCTGAAGTGTAGTTGTAAGAAGAAAATATAGAGATTCTTTCCATACTTTACCCAGTTTCATCCAATATTGATATTTTGCTAAACTATAGTGTAGTATCATAACTAGGATATTGATGGTGATATGATGCAGTGATGTTATTCAGATTTACTTCTACTCATTTGTATGTGTGTGTTTCTATTTGCTACATCCTGTGTTCCATCCTATGTTATATCACCTACGTGGTTTCATGTATCCACCAACATAGTCAAGGTACTACAATAGTTCCAAAATACTATAGGGATCTTTCATGTTGCCCTTTTATAACCACTCTCACTCTTTCTCTCTCTCTCAATGGCTCTAACTAACCTCTGGCATCACTTATCTCTCCTTCAGTTCTAAAATGTTGTCACTGCAAAAAGTTATCCAAATAGAATCATACAGTATGTGACTTTTTGGGAATGGCTCTTTTTACACTCAGTGTAATTCCCTGGAGATCTAGTAATACATGTATATCAATATATCAATTTAAATATATCGATCTATGTCACAATAGTTCTTTCATTTTTACTGTTGAGTAGTAGTCCTTGGTATAGAAGTACTATAGTTTCTTTAACCACTAACCTTCTGTAGGACATATGGATTGAATCCAGTGTTCAGCTGTTATGGATAAAGCTGCTATGATCATTTGTGTACAGGTTTTTGTGTAACCATATGTTGTCAAGAGTATAATTATTGGGTAATTTGGTAACTACACGTTTGGTGGGTTTTTTGTTTGTTTGTTTGTTTTTGAGGGGGCGCTGGGGATCGAACTCAGGGCCTTGTGCTTGCAAGGCAAGGACTCTCACCACTGAGCTAAGTCCCCAGCCCTATGACAGGGTCTTTCTTTGAGAAGGATCTCTCTATGCAGTTTAGGCTGGCCTGGAACTATGTAGCCCAGGCTGGCCTCAAACTTGGGGCAATCCTCCCACTTCATCCTCCCGAGTGCTGGGATTAAAGGCGTGGGCCACCAAACCCAGCCTCTACATGTTTAATTTCTAAAGAAATCACTATACTATCTTCAGAAGGACCATTCCATTTTACATTACTACTGATAATATATGGGGACCCAGTTTCTTTGCCTCCTTACCAGAATTTTCTGTTGTCACTATTTTTTATTTTTGCCATTTTGATAGATCTGTAGGGATATCTTATTATAGCTTTAATTTATATTTTCCTAATTACTGATGATGCTGAATATCTCCATTTGCTTATTAGCCACCTATGTGTCTTCTTTGGTGAAATGTCTGTCCATTTCTTTTACCTGGTTTTTAATTGGATTGTTGGTTTTTATTTTCGGATTTGTTGAATTTTAAGAGTTCTTCATATATTTGAGATACAAATCCTCTATCAAATGTATGGTTTGAACATAATTTCTCTCAGTCTATAGTTTGTCTTTTCATCTTCTTAAGGAGTCTTTTGCGAAGCAAGGTTTTTAATTTTAATGAAGTCCAATTCATCAATTTTTTTGTGTGCATCATTCTTTTGGTACCAAGTCTAAAAACTATTTGTCTAGCCCCAGATCCTAAAGATTTTATCCAACATTTTGTTCTAAAACTTGTGTAGTTTTGTATTTTACATTTAAATTCATGATCCATCTTGAGTTAATTTTTATATAAGGTGTGAGGCTTAGATCAAGGTTCATTTACCTACGGTTATTCAGTTGCTCCAGCACCACTTGTTGAAAGGCTGTCATTTCTCCACTGAATTACTTTTGCACTTCCGTCAAAAATACAAGGTCTAGGAAAGTTCCCCAGGCTTGGAATAAAAAAGAAGACTGGGGATGAAGTGCAGTGTGAAGGCCCTGGATTCAGTTCTCAGTACTGCCAAAAAAAAAAAGAAGAAAAAAAGAAAAAAAAATAAAGTCAGGTGGGCATATTTATGTGGCTATATTCCTGGATTCTCTATTCTGTTCTGTTCCATGTGTCTCTACCTCGGTTACTGTGGCCGTATGAGTGATGTCTTGAAATCAACTGGACTGTTTCCTTGTACTTTATTCTTTTTTTGAAATTGTTCTAGCCATTCCAATTCACTTACACATGCATATAAATTTTAGAATAATCTTGTACGTATCTAGAAAAAATTTTCTGAGACAGTGATAGGAATTGTATAAACCTATATATCAAATTGAGGAAAATTGACATGTTTACTACATTAAGCCTTCCAATCTATGAATATGAGATGTCTCTCCATTTATTGAAGTCTTCTTTGGGTTTTGTTATCAGCGTTTTATATTTTTAGGCATATAATTCCTGTATATATTTTTTAGAGTCACATTTAAGAATTTAATTTTCTTTTGAGCAATGATTCATGGTATTATATTTTTAGTTTCAGTGTTCATTGGTAGTACATAGAAATACAATTGACTTTTTTACATTTACCTTGTTTCCTACAATCTTGCTGAACTTAATTATTAGTTGTAGATTTTTCTTTTGTTTTGTAGATTCCTTGGAATTTAAAAAATACATAATCATGCAATCTGCAAATGAGGACAATGTTCTTTCTTCCTTTATGATTTACAAGCCTTTTATTTCCTTTTCTTGCCTTATTCATCTAGCTATCACTTTCAGCACTATAGTGAATAAGAGTGGGTAGACATATTTTCTTTGTTCTTGGTTTTAGGGGAAATGTTCTTTCACCACTGAGTTTAATATTAGCTGTTGGAATTTTTTGTAGGTGCTTTTTACAAGGTTCAGGAAGTTCTCCATCATTCCTATTTCTCTAAGAACTTCTCGTCATGAATGTGTGGTGAGTTTTTTCTAATGTTTTTCCTCCATTAATTAATATGAGTATGCCCATTAATACGGCCGATTACATTGATTACCTTGATATTTGAATAATGAACCAATCTTACATATTTGAAATAAACCATTTTGATCAAGTTATAGTTCTTTATATTTCACTGAATTATATTTACTGAGATTGTTTTAAGAATTGTGTTTATCTGTTTATTTATTTATTTATTTTGCATGCTAGGGATCTAACTCAGGGCCTTGTGCTTGCTAGGCAGGTGCTCTACCACTAAGCGAAATCCCCAATCCCAGTTTTAAAAATTTTTATGTGTACATTTATGAGAGTTATTGATCTATAGTGTTTTATGTAGTCTTTGTATGGTTTTGGTGTCATGGTAATATTAGTTTCATACAATGAATTGGAAAGTTTACCTCTTCTAGAAGACATTGTGTAAGAGTGAAATTAATTATTTAAAGTTTTAATAGCATTCGCCAATGAAATTGTCTGGGCCTGGAGATTTCTTTTCAGGGAATGTTAAGGTTAGTGATTCAATTTCTTAAACAATTACAGTGTTATTTGAATGCTCTATTTCATATCAGATTAGTTGTGATAGTTTATGTTTTTTGAGGAATTGGTCTATTTCATTTAAATTGTCAAATTTGACCCTGTAAAGTTGTTCATAGTATTTCCATATTGTCCTTTTGATGTTTGTAGGATCTACAATTATATTCCTTGTTTTCTTCTTGATAATGGTAATTTGTTACTTCTTTCTTTTTTCCTTTGAGAGTCTTGCTAGATGTTTATCAACTCTAATGATCTTTACAAAGAATCCACATTTGTTTTGTTGATTTTTCTGTTATCATTATTTTTTTCAACTTCATTGATTTCTGCTCTTTATTTTTTTCTTTCCTTCTGCTTGCTTTGGGATTGTTTTCCTGTTTATTTTCCTAGATTCTTTAGATAGAAACTTAGGTAATTAATGTGACACTTTTCCTCTTTTCTTTTTTTCAAAAATTTTATTTTAATGATACATTTAGATATTCATGGTGATAACATTCACCATAGGGAATTTGTATCAGTACATGATATATCTTGCTGCTTCTTTTTTTCCCATTCCCCTCCTCTCCCTTCAATCCCTCCCGTCTCCCTATTTACAAAAGCTTTGTTTCCATTTTTTTCCTTCTATTCTTTTTTCTCTTGTCCCTCTGTTCCTTACCCCTTCCCCCTCCCTTGTTCCGCTTCCCATCTGAGCACTTTCTTCCCTTTCCCAATATAGTACATTTCAGTTCTCATTTTCACTTTCAGTTTCTCACAACAGAAAAACAATGTGGTATTTAAACATATGTGTCTGATTTATTACACTGAAGAGTATGGCCTCAAGACACAACCATTTAACCAGAAATATCTCAAGCTTATTGTTCTTTATGGTAGAGTAGTACTCCATTGTATAAAAGAACCACATTTTCTTTATTCATTCTGCTGTTGATGGGCATTTGGGCTGTTTCAAAGATTTAGCTATTACAGATTGTGCTGCCATAAAAAATGGGTGTGCATATATCACTGTGGTATGATGCTTTTAATTCTTTTGGGAAGATACCAAGAAGGGGAATAGCTGGGTCAAATGGAACCTCTAGTCCTAGTTTTCTAAGGACTCTCCATACTGATTTCCACAGTGGTTGCACCAGGCTCCATTCCCACCAACAGTGGAGAAGGGTTACTTTTTCCTCACAGTCCCTCCAACATTAGTTATTGGCTGATTTATTGATAGTAGCCATTCTTTCTAGAGTGAAATGGAATCTTAGTGCTGTTTTAATGTACATCTCTCAAATAACCAGTGATGTTGAACATTTCATGTTTCTACTTCTTCATCTGAGAAATTATTCATTTCAGCTGCCCATTTTTGGACTGGGTCTTTAAATTTTGGAGGTCTGATTTTTTTGGAGTTCTTTATATATTTGTGAAATTAGTCCTTTGTCAGAGGAACAGCTGGCAAAAATTTTTTCCCACTCTGTGGGTTGTCTCTTTGCTCTGTTGCTGGCTTCTTTTGCTGTACAAAAATGTTTTAATAAGATTAGATCCCAGTTGTTGATTCTTTGTGATATTTCCTAGGCAACTGGTGTTTTGTCCATAAAGTCTTTGCCTAGACCTATGTCTACAAGAGTTCTACGTATTTTATCTTCCAGTGATTTAGTGTTTCTGTTTCAATATTTAGGTCTTTGACCCATTTCTATTTTAGCTTAGTACCTGGGGAAAGATATGGATTTAGTTTTAATATTTGACATGTAGAAAGCCAGTTTTTCCAGTACCATTTATTAAAGAGGCTATCTTTCTTCCACTGAAGGTGTTTGGCCCATTTGTCAAAGATAAGGTGACTGAGTGTGTTTGAACTTGTTTCTGCATCTTCTAATGTGTTCCATTGGTCCTTGGGTCTGTTTTCCCCCCGCCCCAGTACCATGCTGCTTTTATTACAGTAGCTTTGTAATTTAATTTCAAGTCAAGGATTGTGATGGCTCCTGCTTTGCTTTTGTTGCCTGGAATTGCTTTTGATACTCTAGGTTTCTTCTGGTTCCAAATGAATTTTAGGATTGTTTTCTCTACTTCTGTGAGGTATGTTATTGGTATTGTGATTGGGATTGCATTAAATCTGTATAACAACTTTGGGAGTATGGCCATTTTCACTTTACTGGTTCTTCCTACCTAAGAACAAGGGATATCGTTCCATTTTCTGATACTTTCTTCAATCTCCTTTTTTCAAAATACTGTAGTTTTCAATGTATGGATCTTTTACTTCCTTTGTTAGATTGATTCCTAGCTACTTCATTTTTTGGATGTTATTGTGAAAGTTGTTATTTTCCTAATTTCTGTCTCAGTGAGTCTGTTATTGTGTACAGGAATGTTACTGACTTTTGAGTGTTGACTTTTTACCCAGCTATGCTGCTGAATTTGCTTATTAAATCTAGAAGTCTTTTGGTAGAATTTTTGGGGTTTTCTATGTAGAATATCATGTCATCTGCAAATAATGATAGTTTAACTTCTTCCTTTCCCATCCTCATCCCTTTTATTTCTTTGTCTTGTGTAATTGCTGTGGCTAATGTTTCCAGAACTATATTGAATCAGAGTGGTGACAGTGGATATCCTTGTCTTGTACTGGATTTCAGAGAGAAAGTTTTCAGTTTTTGACCATTTAGTATGATGTTGGCTGTTGATTTGTCATAGATGGCTTTTATCAGATAGAGATAAAGACTGTCTATTCCAATTTTCTGCAAGGTTTTTATCATGAATGAGTTTTGGACTTTGTCAAATGCTTTTTCTGCATCTATTGAGATGATCGTATGTTTTTTGTCCTTGGCTCTGTTAATATGATGTATCACATTTATTGATTTGTGTATGTTGAACCATCCTCGCATCCCTGGGATGAATCCTACTTATTCACAGTGTATAATTTTGTTGATGATTTTTTGCATTCTGTTTGCCAGTATCTTATTGAGGATTTTTGCATCTATGTTCATTAAGGAGACTGGCCTGTAGTTCTCTTTTTTAGTTGGATCCTTCTCTAGTTTTGGTATCAGAGTAATGCTTGCTTCCGGGAATGAATTTGGGAGTGTTGGTTCTGTTTCAATTTCATTAAAGAGTTTGAGGAGTAGCAGCATTAGATCTTCTTTAAATTTCTTGTAGAATTCAGCAGTGAATCCGTCAGGACCTGGGATTTTCTTTTTTGGTAGGTTTTTAATTACTTCTTCAATTTCAGTGGCTGATACTAGGTTATTTAGAATTTTTATATCTTCTTGATCCAGCTTTGGTAATTCATATGTATCTAGGAATCTTTTTTTTCTGTGTTTTCCCTCTTATTAGAATAAAGGTTCTCGAAGTAGGTATTGATGATCTTCTGGATTTCTGCAGAATCTGTTGTGATTTCACCCTTTTCATTCCGAGTTGCATGGATTTGAATCTTTCCTTTTTTTGATATGGTTGGCTAAGGGTTTGTCACTTTTATTTAATTTTTCAAAGAAACAATTCTTTGATTCATTGATTCTTTGTTTTGTTTTCTTAGTCTCAGTTGCATTAACTTCAGCTCTAATCTTTATAATATTCTCCCTCTTATGAGCTTTGGGCTTGACTTGCTCTTCTTTTTCTAGGAGCTTGAGGTTGAAAATTAGGTTATTTATTTGAGCTTGCTCTGTTTTTCTGGTATGGGAGTTCAATACTATGAATTTCCCTCGTAGGTATTTGGTGCATGTATATTTATGACTATTGTCTCTTCTTCTTCTTTTTTTTTTTTTTGGTGCTGGGGATTGAACTCAGGGCCTTTCGCTTGCTAGGCAAGCACTCTAACCACTGGGCTAAATCCCCAGCCCTGTCTCTTCTTCTTGAATTGTTCCATTTACAAGGCTGTGGTGACCTTCGTTGTCTCTCTTAATGAGTCTTGCCTTGAAATCCACTCTGTCTGCAAGTAGTATAGCTACCCCTGCTTTTTTCTGGGTTCCTGCCACATGAAATAGTTTTCCATCCTTTGAATTTCAATCTCTGAATTTCTTTTTGAATTAAATATGTTTCTTGTATGCAGCCCATTGACAGTTCTTGCTTCTTGATCCATTCTGCCAGTCTGCTTCTTTTTATTGGTGACTTGAGACCATTTACATTGATG